>VDFB02185525.1:0-19601 GCA_007258455.2 Sequoia sempervirens
GCTAGAGTGCCATTCATCTTGCTAAGAACTCAACTCTACATTCAAAAAATAAGTACATACAAATCAGATACCACTTCATCTGGTTAGTTTTGGAGGATGGAAAATTGAAGATGGAGAAAATTTACACAAATGAGAATCCTACAGATATGTTGACAAAGGTAGTTACCTGGGAGAAACTGATTTCCTCATCAGTTTTAGTTGGCCTTCATGAATGATAATGGTGGACATAAGAAACCATCCAAAACTATAATCCAGTGGGAGTTGCAAGTGCAGCGGTGTCATCCAATATCATTCTCCAAGTGGGAGATTGTTTGGTGTGGAGCCTGATCAATCTCCAAGTGGGATATTGTTGGTATGTGGAAACTGGTCATGAAAATATTGTACACTCGTAATGTATCAATGGGGTTTAGGGAATCGCCATAATTTTTTTTTGTTAACACGTCAAGGTTTTCCCACTAACACATCAACATTTTCCCACTAACACATCAAGGTTTTCTCATTAGCACATCAAATGAAAAAGACCTTGTAAAACCCTAATTCGAGAAGGTTCCAAAAAGCTTGTTATAAATGGTTGGGATGTATGTTGCGGCATAGTGTTTGTGAGATTGTAATATGTTTTGCACTAGATAATAAAATCATTGGATGGTTGAGTTTTTGTGGATGTAGCCCATATTGGGTGAACCACATTAAATTTATGTGTTGATCTCTTTTTTGTTATTCTTCATTGTTATTTCTAGGTTATTTAATTTGCATACAATTGTTAATGTTTATTAATCCAATCTGCCTGAACCCTAATACCATGGCCAAGGTATTGTTGAATGGAACAAGGGGCAGATTGTATCCATATCTTTTGCACACTCATTGTATTTTTCAATTTACTCCATAATATAGGCAATAAGAAAATACCACTACCCCAATATTTTTTCTCTTAGGAGGTTTCCAAGATAAATGTGGTGCTTTAATTCTTCTCTTCCTCTCTTGATTGTCATTTATTTATGAATAAGTAACATAATGTAATTTCTTGTTTCTTGATTTTCACAAGATTAGGGTTGAGAAATTATGGATATAATTGGTACCAGAGTAGATTGTGAACCCTTGGGATTTGTGGAGTTTCATAAAGGGTACTTCCAAATTTGCATAAATGAAAAATGCAAATTGTTGTTACTTGGATTAGTGAATCTGGTAATGTTCAAAAGATTGATTTCACCTCAAGGAAGCAATAGAATCATTTGGGAGCATGTATAACATCGCGGCCAAGTTGTAGCATGTTTTCTTCCATGGTAATGTAGTCCATTATAGCATGAACAAAATTGTACCACTTGTGTTTGGCAAGTAAAGAGGAATTTATTTAGTTATTTCTAACCCATAACATCCACCATAGCATGCTTTGAGCATCATAAGAGACATTTTAGCTATTAGAATTGAAACACAAAGATCTAATAAATGAGGGGAAATTATCCCATATCCTAAACTTAAGACCAAAATTCTTTAAAAATGGAGGTATGATATGAATGGATCATAAAAATTATAACATGCAAAGAAATGGATCTTTGTGAACAATAAATTGGATCTAGGAAAACTATGTGTAGGTGTAGGTGTTGGAAAAATTACAGATCAGGAGAAAGATAGATATTGTAGAGTGATTTCTCAAGTACCCTGGACTATACCACATTTGTAGTTGCATCCTTGAATAATACACATGCCAGAATTTGGAATCTAAACTAAAAAGTCACAGTTTCAGATTCTTATGTTGACGGAATTTCTTCTTGCTCCTATGAGAACTTTGCAGTGCATAGGAATCTATAAAGTGGAGGTTGCATTGGTTCATAAAAATGCAATGGGAGAAAAAATTCATATTGTGCCTTCTTAGATTGATGGAAGAGGGAACAATTTAATGTTGTATCTTCTTCTTTTAGAATTAAGCAAAACAATTATATGTAGTATTTCAAAGAGATGAGAGGTAAAGGAAAGGATCATAGAAGCAAAGGAAAATATGCAGCTAATGGAGCAAGGCCATATTGCATCCATATCCAAGGTCTTATTGAATGGAATAAGCGGAAGATTGTATCCAATCATTTGTACACTCATTGAATATGATAATTTGCTAAATAATATAGGTAGTAGGCAATTGTAACTATCATAATCTATTTTTTTCTCTCTTTGCTACATAATATTGAATCCCAAACACAAGGGCCTCTACAATAGTATTCACCAAGATAAGTGGAACAACACAAAGGGGTATGATTTCCTAAATGACATTTTGAACCCTAGCTGGATCGACTATACCAAGATTTAGGGCATGCATGAGATCTGTGGGTAATTGAAATGCGATCATTGTAGGAAACTCAAGCCCATCATTCATTCCAAAGGGTGTAGGTTCGCGCCAAGAGGGCTCCATGACAATCCTATGTAATATTGCCACCCAAAATCCTAGGTTTTCAGATTTCATTTTCCATCACATTCAAAACAAAATAGAAGAAAAGTGTCACATAAGAAAATCCTAAAAAAATTAAACCCCATAATTAAAATCTAAAAAAAATAAAATTATAGAATTTCAAACTATAAAATTTCAAATCATAGTATTTCAAGCCTTGTAATTTTAAACCCTAACTCAAAATTTCATTTTTCAAGAAAGTCCTTAAGCTCTGCATTTTCAACAAAATATGAGGAAAATCTAGAATCATCCTCCTCAGAAGGAAAACCGTCTTGGCCATAGTCTTCTATGTCGAAAAGAGTGGTAGGCAGTATACCAAGCTCAACATATAAAACTCCCACAAGGTAACATAAGTCAACATTAGGCTCTATAGCCACTGGTCGTATAAGAGGCCAAAGAATTATCTTCCCTACTTAATCTAGAAAACCATTGTTCAGGTTCAAATGTAGATAACGATGTTACACCAATTTCTTCCTCCAAACCTCTTAAGACTATGCTAACTACTTCCTTGTTGGCACAATAATTTTCCTTTGTTTCTTGAAAATTCTCTAGGAACTAAATATCTTCTAAAGAATGGAGATTTTGTTGCTCTATTCTCCCATGAAAATGTTTGGGAAAATTTTGTAGAGGCTTTTCCTTACGACTGCATTTCTTCAATACTCCATACATTGTGATATATCAACGAACATAAACTTTTAGAGATACACCTATTGTTCTGAGTATAAATTTCAAAGCATGCAAGAAAGAAAGGAAGATGGAAATGAGAGTATGTAGGCAAGAAAGGAGGATGGAAATGAGAGAAATTTGATATGCTTATGCTCGAGACAAGATATGATCTAATTTACTTTCTTCCAAATTTGATCCGATTTGCTTTCTTTGGATTTAAATCTGATCTCATTTGATTTGATTTCCTTGAGTAAATATATGTTTTCAAGCATAATGTTTAACTATTCTGAGGTTATTTTCAAGCATGAGACATATTGAATTCTAGTGGGTTGTGCCCACAATAGATATAGCCTATCGGCTAATTATTGTTTAGTATTGATATGTATGATAAAATTTGTATTTTAATTTATGGAATATAAGAACATTGATTAAAAGAATTGATATATTTATCTAAGTATTATAAATAATATTTGAACTATTTAATGTGATGAGTAATTTGCAACAATTTTATAAGATATAAATTACAATTTATATATGATATATGCAATATACAAAATAGAAATAATATATGGTTATACTTTATATAATTATATAAAATATAAGTTGTTTATTTGGCATATTTTATGTCTTAAAATCTATAATTTTTTCATGTATATTTTTATATGTATATATACCTTTTTAAATGGATATATGTGTATATTATTGTAGACACTAAAAAATGTCCTAATCGATGTCATATACTCGAAACAGGTTTACTAACATCATTTCCTCTTTATCCATCCTCTTTTCGCTTAATCAATTCAATTAGCTTAGCTAATTAATTAATTGCATCATTTTCATTCATTGGCCTAATTAATTAAATCAGGTTAATTCATCTCTTTTCACACTAACACTTCATTTAATTTAATTAAATAAATCAAAATATTTAATTTAATCTCCTAAGTCATCTTATTTAATTAAATAACCCTAAGTTATTTAATTTAATATCATTTCATCCCCCTCCCCTATTTATTAAATCATCTAATTTAATAAATATCTTTTAATTCCTCTAATTCCATAATTGCATAAATTAAACCTTGTTTAATTAGCAATTAAACCTTGTTTAATTAGCAATTAAAATAATTCTCCTCTAATCAAAGAGAATATTCCCATGGAATATTCTTTATCCTTTTTGCACAATTAAAACTTTTTTTTTAATTTATAAATTAACCTTTTTCCTCATCTAAAGGAATATTCCAAGGAATATTCCCTCTCCTCCAATCAACTCACTTGGATTCTTGAACAAGCTAAAACCTTCAACCTCTTTAACAAGTTACCTTTGACCTGTGTGAGCAGGTCAAAAGTGTGTGTATTTGAGGCAAGTGTGAACCCTTGATTAACTTTCATTTTGCATTCTCATTTGTTGATGAAAATCCATGATCCATGCCTCTCATCCAGTTCATCTTGAATCGTTGATTAAGCTTTTTGATCTCAACCATCCATTCCTCATTTTCTCTCCTATAAATAGATCAGTATTTGGAGACAAATGGATTCATCTTTTATTGCAAACTTATGTTGTTGAATTTACTCACATACTCACTCATTTTTTACTCACTTTTGAGCTTGTTTTAGTTCATTTTAGTTGCATAATAGCTTAGAGCTTCCATTAATGGCTTCCATGCATCCATCCTAGTTTGTAAATAAATTAGGGTTTTCATCTTTTAGCATAATTTTAGCTTAGATTAGCTGAGAAATTGCATAATTAGATCATTTATAGCATAAAATCATGGTAACTTAGCTTGCATCATGTTCATTTTAGCATAATTTAGGTTTTCACACATCAAACACCATGGTTTCATTGATTCTCTTCCATAGAATCGATTGAGACAAGCTCACTATCACGGGATTGGGAAAGGGCCATCAGTCCACATCAATGCGACACCAATTCCACAACAAGATAAATTTTGAATGGATTAGAATATCTATGTTTTAAATAGCTCTCATAATTTAGTATGTTAGGTTTTGATGAAATGTTTAGTTTTAATTTTGTTTGATCGATCTTGTTGAGATTCGAGTATTGGTTGCTTTGTTATGCTTTGATTCTTCATGGATCAAGCGTAATTTGGCCCATACCGGTATCCTCGCATCAACATTCTAGTGCTAGAAGGAGGGAAAACTGATCATTTAACTATTTATTAGCTTGAAATCCATGTTTATGTTGTTTTGCAAGTTACAGTGATGCTCAAACCACAAACATTGACGCTATTTCAATAGCGTCGCCATATAGCGACGCCTAGGAAATTTGAAGCAGCGGCGCGTATTTAATTCATCGACTTTGATTTAAATATAGCAACACGTATTTAATTTGAAGATATCATGAAACACAAACAGTGAAGCTCAAACTCACCAGACCGACGCTTTCAAATTTCAAACAATGACACCATCGTCAGAAGTGACGCCCTTCAAAATAGCGACGCAATCATGCTCACTGGTTTTGCTACAGAGTGACGCCTGTTTTCACCAAAGTGACACCCAAATTTCAAATTGTGATGCTATCATGTGCAACAACCCTCAACCAGGGTAAGAAACTTTATGTTAGTTTTTTCGAAATGTGACTTAATTCCTTTGGATTATCTTATCACTGATGGATGTCTGACTGTGTTTTCATTGTTAGACTAATAGGGTTTTGTAGGTTTAAAGGAATGGAGCAAAATTGAAGAAATCCTCTTTTATCTAAACATTCTATTTAATTGGGGAGTCCTAGCTCGCTTGGTTAAGGTGTTCCCTGGCAGAGCCCACCATGGGTTCGACTCTCGAGCGCTCCTGTGACCCGGTTGTGTGTCCAACGACCTTGTTGTCACGGTAAAAATTTTACGGCTGTGGGGGGATTATAAAGGCACGCCAATTCCCCTCGTTAAAAAAAAAAAACATTCTATTTAATTGTAACTAGCGTTCAATGCTTTGGGGCAATTATAACCCAATTTCATGCTTTTTTACTTTCAATTTTAGGCAACACACTAGTTTTCCATTAGGCTTAAAATGAACGTCCAAAGTTGGATAAAAATGAAACCTCACATCACATCTTTCAATTGGGCTTAAAATTGAACAAGGCAAAGTCATCTTTCAATTGGTGCATAAAATTAACTCATTATTGCTTTGAAGGATAAAATTGACAATTGTTTGCTTTGTTTTGTGATTTTTCAAAATTGCTAGTGAATGCGTATGAAATTCACTCACACCATTTGGCAATCTTGAGAAACAGAAACATTCTCTAACACTTTGTAAAATCACCTCCATCTTTCAATTTGGGTTTAAAATTGAACAACCATGCTAGTGTGAGAAAAGGCATAACGTGTGTTCTCTCTTTGTGCATGCAAACAAAGATGATCGAACTATGGATGTACTTACTCACGATTGTTCACTTTTAGAGGGCCTACCTTGGGAAAAAGTACTCACCCCAAGGGAACGACCCAAGCGGTAACTAGCATAAGCCAAGCTCTTCCAAACCGCTATATAAATTTGTGGTTTCGATGAAAATTGTAATCAATGGGAAGCGGTACATGATAGCTCTCCCCCAGTATCTTTATGATGCGTAAATCCCTTGTTCTAAGGGTTGGGAGACCTCTCACAAGTATTTTATCATTGCACCCCCTAAACTGGATGCCCTTATTATGAACCTTTGTGTAGAAGCCAAAAATCCTTAATATTTGTTGATGTTAGGAGGTCGGATTTCCGAAGCCGTTCCACATATTTGTGGTACTTATTAGATATGAAAAAAATTTCATCAGAGACTCATGAGAACTTGAAGCTTGGTTGACCCATAAAAGTGAGTGTTGTGGAGGAGAGCCAGTGTGGTCAAGCTTCTAATCATCTGCTCTGAATAAGCGTAGCTGGAGAAATCCAAGTGGGAATACAACAAATATAGTCATTTCCATCCTAGGGTTGTAATGCTTGTGAGTCATTTTAACACTTTGCTTGATTTCAAAATGATCCAAAAACAAACATTCACTATCCAAATTTCAAACACTTTGGCTTAAATATGGACTTCTTGAGTTAGCCTTGATATTACTGCTTGTCCTAAGGATTTATCTTTAGCAATTTCTAAATATCTTGACATTAATCTCAAACCCATATTTATCAAAGATAGCATAGGCAATTGTGGCTTTAATCTAATAATTTTCACGAAATGGACATTGTGAAAGTTATGATTTTTTTGACATAAACATCTAGTTTGGAAACATAATCAAAGACAAGTGTTTGTGGTAAAATCAATTCACGTAAGCAAAGATAAATTGATAAATGAACCCCACATGACTATTTGGAGATCGATTGCTCCCGTTGAATAACCTGATCTTCTAGGTGTTATAATTCAGCCAAACTTTGAATACATAAATGGTGAACAAATAGATCTCATTAGTAGTTTGAGAAGGTTCACTTTTGAAAACAAGGAAACAAACTCACAGTGGAGAAATACAGCAACCATTTTAGATGAAGAAGAGGAACACGCCAATATTGAGGCTAGAAGGTCCCTATTACCACCACCCGCATGGCAATAAATATCTTCCTTTCTTCCATAAACTTTAAACTATTTTCACATGATACTCAAACTCCACTAAATCATTCATCAAACAATCAAAATACGTAGGGGAAAATCTCCAACACTCCATTTCAGACTTAGGAATCATCAAACAAAGTATAGACAAAAGTGGGCATCAATATTTTACCGCAATCATAACATTGTTGAGAAACTTTTATGCCCGAGCTAGAAGAGCCCAAACAGGTTTGAACATTCCCCTTCGTCTTCTCATTTTCTAGAACTTGAACATTTTAGAGGTCTATAATCATCTTCACTGCCTGGATCTTCTTGAAACAAAGGTTCACTTCACTAGATGATCTCACACAAAGTAAGGATCTATAAACAAAGGCCAGGTGGTCATCACCATAAACTTAGACATTATAGTGCAAAATCAATCAACAACCGCATTGAGGCACTCTACGAAAAAATAAACAAGTTGTTGATAAAATTTTATGAATGCACATTGAGAAAATATCCTGACATGTACACATTCTTTATGAGCCAAAATCCTCATCTTTTTGAAGATCAACAAGTTTTCTAAATAATTGAGTCTTTAGGATTTGAAAATTTTAGAGGTCTAGCATCATTCTCACTACCTTGGTCTTGTAAAAACAAAAGGTTCACTTTAGGTCAACATTGGGTCCAACATTTCACTCACCCCTTCATCAAATTTCATCCTTCACCTCATCTATCATTGCAAAATTTCAAATATACCAACACTTTGGGACT
Source organism: Sequoia sempervirens (assembly GCA_007258455.2). Lineage (NCBI taxonomy): Eukaryota > Viridiplantae > Streptophyta > Pinopsida > Cupressales > Cupressaceae > Sequoia > Sequoia sempervirens. Next base: position 8,385 of record VDFB02185525.1, read on the forward strand.
TTAAACATCAAACTAACTTGCTACCATAGCTACTTTGTATGTGAAATATATCCTTTTCCATGCACTTAGTTGAGATAGTTAACATCTTTGAACTAGTTTATCTTGAAGTTCATGAGTCTACCCTAAAGTTTTACAAGTTCATCAACATCCTTTATCCCAACATCACAACATCAAACTTAAGTCAAAAGTGTTGTCCCAAAACGCTTGCAAAGATCACTTCCCATATCACCCATATTTTCATCCCACATTATCATCATTGCTCCCAAAATACTTAGAGCGTCCCTTTTACCTAGGTTTGAGTCAACTAGAGAGTTCAAACATTACAAAACTCAACACAACTCTCCCATAGCTGACACCAAATTTATGGTAAAGAAGAGATCACAACACGAGAATCATGGAAAAATAAAAAGTTACATTTACCTCAAGTGATCCAAATCCTTTAGAATTTGATCCTAGAAGTCATGTTACACCATCACAACAACCATCATCTCCTTCAGGACCATATGAAATTGAAGACGTCACCAATAACCCATTTGAGCTCACTAGAGAAGAACTTTTAGAACATCAACCTTTTGAAAGTGTAGCTCCTATCTCCCCAATGTTTGTAGCACAGGGTTTAACACAAGATTTCACAACTCCATCAAAAGGGCTAAGTCAAACTTACATACCTAGTCTTGCAACCAGCCTTGCTAAAGATTTTGGTCACACCTTACCATTTGAAAATAGTACACTTGTGGGTACTCTTGAAACTAATCCTCCACCTCCCACCACCGTTTGGACACCTACCTTTGATGCTCCTCCCATTCCCGAAGATCCAAAATAGCTACACACTCCACTTGAACTTCACTATTCCACCACCACTTTGAAATTTTAGGGACACCCTTCTTCATCCACACGTATGAGTACCACAAGTGTACCTACCATCACGCAGATCGATACAGACCAAAAATATCAAAAAAACACACAAGGGCATGTCAATACCATATCACATAAACAATCCTCAATGCAAATAGGGACATCTTTATCTAACCCTCTGGTGGGTTCATCCATTCCATCTACCATTACCACCTCATCCACTATCAATCCACCTCAAAACAATCCCTTGGTTACAAGTTCTATCAATCCCAAAAGTACCTTGATCACGACTCCTTTGTTTACATCTTTTGCACAAGGCAATCCTCCAAACATAGGACAAGGAAATATTTTCAATCAATGGACTCAAGGTCCTAGTGTGTCATTTCCATTGCAAAATTTAACGACATCATCTTTTCCAATAGCTCCCTTTTCTATGCCAAGTCAATCAGGACCTCAAACATACATTCCTCCATCTCACTCTACCATATTGCAAGGAATGTTAAACCAAGGGAACCCTCCACCTTTCACCACCAATCCACTAACCACTCAAAACATTAAGATACCTAATCCTTCACAGATGTCTCAACAACCACCCGATCCCACATTGCAAGCAGATGCCTTAGCTCTACAACAAGCACAAAAAACTTATCAACAAGCCATACAACAATAGAAACAATAGCAAGAAGCTTTAGCACAACAACAAAAGCAAGCACAACAAGTAGCCTTAGCACAACAACAACATCAAGCTCAATAAGAAGCCCTAGCACAACAACAATAGAAATCACAACAAGCAGCCCTAGCACAACAAAAACAACAACAAGCAGCCTAAGCACAACAACATCAAGCTCAACAAGCAGCTTTAGCAGCAAAACAACAACAAGCACAACAAGCAGCTTTATTAGCACAACAACAATAGCAAGCCCAACAACAAGCCCTAGTGGCACAACAATAACAACAAGCTCAACAACAAGCCTTACTAGCTCAACAATGCACCCAACAACAACAACAAGGATCCTATTATCCTCATATGAACATCGTTAATCCAAACGCATTAGGAACATATTCATCACTTTCACAAAATATCACACCTTCATACACCCCATATAACTCATCTTTCATCCCACCGTATGTTCCACCACCTAATCTGCAAGACGATCTAGCATCACAATTTAAAACACTCTCACAAGAAATGCAAGACCTTTGCATGGGCAAGACAAAGAAACCTCATACACAGAACTTGTGTCCTTACCCATTTGATCAAAACATAGCAATGATACCATTCCCTCCTAGTTTTGAAATCCCCAATTTTGACAAATGCAGAGGGAGAGGAATTCATGTTGACCATATCAAAGAATTTAATGTCATGTGCATGGAAGTGGCTTATAATGATTCATAGCTAATGCACCTCTTCCCTCAAAGTTTAACAGGTACTGCTATGGATTGGTTCTCTCATTTTCCTCCCGGTATCAAAACTTTTCAAGAAATCACTGACAAATTCATTGATCACTTCTCCTTAAATCTTGACATGGGTGTTAGTCTAGAAGAGTTGTACACTCTCAAACAAAATCCAAGAGAAACTTTTGCTAATTTCTTACAATGATGGAGACAAAGAGCTAGTAAAAGTAAGTGGCCTCTTCTTGACGAACAACAAGTGGGAATCATTATAGCCAACCTTGATCCAAATCTATCATTCCACTTGAAAATGCAATGCATCACATCCTATGACGAGCTTTTTCCAAGATCCCTTAACATTGAAAGAGCCTTAATCTCATAAGGAAACACTCAAGCTTACAAAGATAACCATCCTTCAACTAGTTCAAATGAGAAACCTTGTGTATGGGCTAAAAACAAGAACATAACAAATGATGGTGTGGTAGACACTAAGGTCATACTAAGTGATCCTATACCCAATAACAATCAAGTTGCTAATATCCAACCAAATGTGCAACAAATGGTACCACCTCAAAAAAATCAGATCAATAACACCAACATGCAACTAAGGCAAACCGGTAATAGGAACAACTATCCTAAACACAAATTTTGAGTTATCCAAAACCAACCGAAGCGATCCTTGAAAATTGGTAAGAGTCAAAATTTGATGCTTACTTCCTAACTTTGAAAACACCAAGAACCCCCAATAAAAAGCCATCTAGTACAATAAGCATGGTCTTTATGACTTCCACATAAATCAAAGGACATAAAACAACAAACTATGAAACTCAAGAATATCATCCAAGATCTCATAGAGAACGATACCATATCTATTGAGGTACCAGTTGGAAACTAGGATCTCAAGATATACAATACCCCTATGCCTGATCATAACAAAGCTAACAACAATGGAAAATCTAAGGATTACACCAATGTTCAACATACGTATTCCAATGTAGTTGCCTCCTATGATAGTGTTGTCACCATCAAAGGAGCTAGTACAGAATGTGGAGTCACCACACAACGTAGAAAAATAATCGTTCAAGGAGTTGTCCTAGCTCAATCTAGGAGATAGCCTACTTTTCCTACATCTAATCCTAGCAAGTACAATCTTGTAGATCAACTTAAACAAACTGCTCAAATGCAATATTGGAACTCTTAGGGTTATCTCCTACACATGAGGGAAATTCTAGAAAAGCATACGGTCATATGTTCTTGAGACCGATGATAAAGGAAATCGTTTCAAACTATGGTAGGGCATATCATAACCATCTTCTCAAACTACTCTAAACAAGATTACCATCACCCAACCATATCATGGCAGTGCTTTACACCTTAGGGTTTTCATTCCTTGTAAAAACAAGGTCGAAAGAGGTCTTGGTAGATGGAGTGTTGGTCCACAAACATTGTACCAGCAGTTGATCCAAGCATCTAGGCTATTCAAAAGCTACTATTGAGAAGACAAAAAGTACCATCATCAGAGCATATGACGATCAAGAATGAGTATTACAAGGAATTATTCCACTTCCGATCCAAGTGGGACCTCTTATTTCAGAAACTACGTGTCAAGTACTTGATCTTGATCTTCCCTATAATATACTACTTGGCCGACCTTGATCCATGCTTTGAAAGTTGTAGCCTCAACCTATCATCAGTGTGTGAAGTTTCCTTTTGAGGGAAGAGAAATCACTATCCATGGAGATCTTGAACCTTTCTAATATTGCAAAAGCATTGAAACCAAGTTTTATAAGATCCCACAAATACCCAAAAATGAGTGGTTGTTAGCTCATTTTGACTCATCTTCCCTAGCCTCTACCTCAACATCAAAAGTGTCCATTGTGAAAAGAATACCTGACGTCAAAGTGGTGATTGAAGATGCTGGATGTGGAAGCTAAAAACTATTGAAAGACACCTTTTTCTTAGGAGAATTACCTATTTCTCCTCAATCCCACAGGAAACCTACATCTAGCACCAAAGAACCAAAAATAATCAAGATGGCAGCTACTACCTTCACCAAGTGGGGAGATATGAATTAAGAAGATGTCAATGAGAAAGAAATCTCTAAACTCCTATATCAAGATGAACGACATGTTCTTGTTCTTCCCATGGAAGATGACAACAAAGGTCTACAGCTAATGCAGAGTATGGGGTATAACAAGAATGAGAAGCTAGGACAAAATGATAATGGTTTACTAGAACACATCGTTCTTGAGAAATGACTAAAAATTATTGGCTTAGGTTGTACTACTAGCAAGGTCACACTTATTGGAAAAGGTATTGTTGCTAAACGAGTTGAGGCTTCCTCTTGGTCACCTACATCCCATGATACAACCTTAGATGACTTTCCCCTTGATGTTACTGACCTATTTGAGGATGACACCCTCTTCATGATATCCATAACATCCTTTGTCTCAAACAACCAACCAACTGAAATATGCCTAGTATACCCACAACTCATTGACATGGACCAACAAGGACCACTAGTTCTATATTTATTTGAAAACAATGAAGCGATCTCAGAATTCATGGGACTTCGAGACAAATTATCATGGGTAGATCACAAAGTAGGCTTCAACATAGAGCTCGATACAAGGGCATACTATGGGGAGACGATTGAATCCTTCAGTGGAAAAATAAATGAAATGAAATTAACCTTCAATCCTTGAGTGAAAACCACCTTGTGGCACTCTCTGGTCCTAAAATAGTAAAAACAAAGGACACATCTGATGGTGAAAACCTTTCTAAGGTGCCCAAGGATGAAGGATTCAATCTCCCCTTGGTGCAATGCATCCAAAGAAGTTAGCAGTACTAGTAGAAAAGGCTACTCCAGTCAATGTGGGAACAAAAGAAGCACCTAAGATCACCTTTTATGTTGAATCCTTGTTGGGCGAAGAATAGAAGAACCTTGTAGCATTCCTTAAAGAGAGAAGAGCTAACTTTGCATGGTCATATATAGATATGCCAGGTCTTGATCTAGAAGTGGTTGTACATCACTTAGCAATTTATCCCAATGCCAAACCAATTAAGCATAAATTAAGAAAGATGCACCCTCAGATAGCACTCTTAGTTAAACTAGAACTACAAAAGATTCTTGATATTGGATTCATCCAACTGATAGATTATCCTAAGTGGGTTTCAAACTTGGTACCAGTCTCAAAACCCACCGGGGGCATCAGAATATGCATTGATTTTAGAGATCTGAACAAGGCTTGTCCAAAGGATGACTTCCCTCTTCCAAACATCAATCTCATTGTGGATTTAACAGTTGGGCATGAAATGTTGTCATTCATGGATGGCTTTTCAGGCTACAATCAAATCATAATCGCCAAAGAGTATCAACATAAAATTGCATTTACTTGTCCATGGGAACTTATTCTTTGGAATATGGTGCCTTTTGGGTTGAAGAATGCAAAGCTACTTATCAAAGAGAAATTACCCTCATCTTTCATGACATGATCCACAAAATAGTTGAAGATTATGTGGATGATATTTTGGAAAAATAAAAGAAGAGAAGTGAGTACATACAATTCCTAGGACCTATCTTTGATAGACTTGAAGAATACAAGGTACAACTAAATCCAAAAAAGTGTGTGTTCAAGGTCACATCAGGTAAACTTCTTGGCTTCATTGTTTCACAAAGAGGGATAGAAATTGATCCAACAAAGGTAAATCCATCCTATACATGGAACCACTGCAAACATTGAAATAGATTAGAGGATTACAATGAAGGTTGTAGTCCATCAGAAGGTTCATAGCTCAGCTATCAAATAAGACTCACCTCTTTTCACATCTTCTCCATAAAGGGATAACTTACAAATGGGATGACAAATGTGATAAAGCTTTCCAACAGATCAAGGATTATCTACTAACACCTCAAGTGCTCATGTCTCCGATACCAAACAAGCCATTGATCTTGTACATCTCAGCAACACCAACAACACTAGGAGCTCTTTTAGCACAACATGATGAAATTGGAAAAGAAAGAGCCATATACTACATCAACAAAACATTGGTAGGCTATGAGATGAACTATTCACCCATTCAGAAAGCATGCCTAGTGGTAGTTTTTGTTTCACAAAATTCCAGGCATTACATGTTGTCACACCAAATCAATCTCATCACAAAAATTGATCCATTAAAATATTTGTTATCCAAAGAAACCCTCACAGGACAAATGGCTAAATGGGTAATGATCTTAATAGAATTTCACATAGAGTATGTAGAGCACAAGGAAATCAAAGGATAAGTGATAATAGATCATCTAGCAGAAGCACCCATCTATGATGAGAACCCTTTAATATCTGAGTCCCTTAACGAATCAATGTTCCTTATTAATCTCATAGCTCAGTGGAAGATGTACTTTGATGGATCGTTCACCCAACATGGATCAAGAGTTAGCATTATTTTCATCACCTCTCAAGGTGATTGCATCCAAAAATCATATAGGCTATCATTCCCATGTACCAATAGCATTTTTGAGTAAGAAGCCTTGATCACAGGTCTTAGGATAGCAGTTCAATGGTAGATACAAGAGATGAAAGTCTATGGAGACTCATAGCTAGTTATCAACCAAGTCAATGATGACTATAAAACCAAAGATGGCAAGCTCACCCCTTACAATAAGATGGTGGAGAATCTCAAAGATCTTTTTATAGACATAAATTTTGAATAGATTCCCTGCATGAACAATAGAGTAGCAAATGTCATGGCAACAATCAGATCACTACTAGACATGCCGAATAACATTCTTCAATGTGAATTCTTGGTAGAGTAGCTTCTCATACCAACTTTTGATATCCCTGAATCTGAATTCATGTGTGTCATTGTTGGTCCTAGATCCCCATGGTACCATGACATCTTTACTTACCTTAATAGAGGAACCCTTCCATCAGATATCACCCTGAACCTTAAAAAGACCTTTGTCAAAAAGGCATCTTGATTTGTGATCTTAGGTGATACCCTTTACCATTGAAGCATCAAAGGGACATTACTATGATGTCTTAACCAAGAGGAAGCCTTAACTGCTTTAACAGAAGTACACGATGGCATATGTGGGTCCCATTCTAGCAGTATGACATTAGCTAAGAAACTATTGAGGATGGGGTACTATTGGCCAACTATGGAAAAAGAAGCTCATCAATATGTGCAGAAATACATCCAATGTCAACAGCATGGGGATCTGATTCATGCTCCAGCTCAAGAGTTACAACCAATGATTACAGCATGGCCTTTTTCGCAGTGGGGACTTGACCTCATAGTCAAAATCACTCCAACTTCATCCAACAACCATGGTTTATCCATAATTTCCACTTGAGTACTTTACTAAGTGGGTTGAAACTCATTCCTATGACCACAAAACAAGGCGGATAGCCAAGTTTATCCTAAATTACCTAATTTTTCATTTATGGTGTACCACAAACCCTCATCTTAGACAATGGAACACCATTCGAGAATCAGGATGTGAAAGAGTTGTGTCAAAGATTCAATATCCAACACTAATTCTCTACCCTATATTATCCCCAAGGCAATGGCTAAGTAGAAGCAATGAACAAAACTATCTTGAAAATCCTAAAGATAATAGTTAATGAAGTTGGTCATGACTAGAATTTGCAGCTAAATCCCACTCTTTGGGCTTATCAAACTAGTATCCACACACCTATAGGTGCAACCCCTTTCTCCCTGGTCTATGGATCAGAAGCCATCTTGCCTATTGAGGTTGAGCTCCCATCATTGCGAGTTTCATTGAAGAATCTGATATCTGAGGAAGAATCACAGGAGAATGTCTCAACAAAATAGGCTAGAATTCTTGGATGAACATCATCTTGATGCCCTTAATCATTTGCAAGTGTATCAAAACTAACTAAAATGGAGCTATAACAAAAGAATCAAATTTTGGCCATTCTAGGTAGGCGATCTTGTCTTAAAGCAAAATTAGAAGAACCTTCTAGATCAAGAAAACAAAGGAAATTTTGAGCCTAATTGGTTGGGTCCCTTTGTCATCACAACAAGCTATGGATCAGGAGCATACCAACTGTCAACCCTTGAAGGTGAACCCTTGCAAGAGGCAATCAACAACTCGCACATCTCAAAAATTTATGCCCAAGAAGGTTTAAAATAAGAAAATACAAAAAAAATAAAAAAATGATCAAAATCAAAAAAAAAAGTCATCCATAACATGCATATCATAATCATCCATCCATATCATGTCATTGAAAAGATAATGAAAAAATAACATAACATTGCATCCATCCACTTAACTAATCATTTACATGTCGCATAAACATAAAATAAAATGAATCATACATGATCATATATAAGCATCCATACATCATCCATACATCATGAAATAAATTCAACACATCATAGCATGAATCATCTGTATCCATATTATATATATATATCAAAAAATGTGTCATGGTACAAAATCTGGATCAGTGTATGTACATCGATGATAGGTACAATATCCACAAGGCTATCGAAAAGGGGCCCATGAATGTATATCAATATAAAGAATGGGGAAAAATCAAAAATTGTGTATATCAAGAAGCTAGCCCTAGTGGCTACTACCCTCTCCAGCCTGCCTCTCAAGTTGATTCTCTATACAGGGATGTGCATCACTACGCTGAGAAAAATTGGGTTGTCGAAGAGCCACTGGAACATCCCTATGATAATGTTGTCTATAGTACGTGGCCTCTGTGACAACCTCTCTATAAAATCTAGCTGAAATAGTTCGACCATGTGTGGCTGCTACCATCACCTCAATTTGTTGTCGCCTTGCAACCTCCTAATCTCTCTCCCTAGTGACATCTTGAACTCTCTGTAAATCCACATCTCTCTTGGTTGTCATAGCAACCACCTACTATCAAGCTTGGTCTCAATTAGCAGTCACAACCAAAACCTACTGGTGGGCCTAGTCCCACTCACCCATCAAAATCTGCACCCTGCATTTGGCCTTTATTGTCAGGCATCTCCATTACCATGGGGTGGCGGTGGTGGTGTGGTTTGTTGTTTCACTGCTTGGAGGGCTATTGAGGAGGTTGTTCTCCCGCTAGAGCCCTTGGAACACGTCCCATCATGACCATCCTATCCTCCATGTCCTTTACCCCTGAAACCTCTGCTTCGTGGCCTCCCTCTCGGAGGAGCACTTGCCAGATTTGTAAGTCATCACGGTGGAATGAACCATGCATCATAAGCTAGAGTGGTCTATGCAATGGGATGACACTGATCATATGTCCAAGGTTGGGCAACCAACTGGCGGAAACTCTCACTTGACCTCTAGTGTTAGAACTATTGACAGTCCACAATAGTAGAGACCTCTAGGCGATGGGTGCAAAAATAGCCCTGTAGTCATTGTTGGGCCCATCTTGTACATCACCAAACTATCTAGCCACTCTATTAGGAAGCTATCACTCAATCATCGTGTGCTCTCAACCCTGCATATAACAGGTTTTTCTAGCGAAATAAAGTTGTTGTACATCATCAAACCATGGTGGCATCTAAAGCCATGGTTGCCAATGGAAAACAGTCATATCATTAATCACTCGTGTCTAATACGAGAGCCCAATCTGACTAGTGTGCCTGAGTGTAATGTCACCTCGATATCTCCATATGACGAGATCATCCAGCTCCATGTCTACCATTTGTACAATGGGCCAAAGCACTGTAATGTGCTCCCATGCCCAGATATGAAGAAGAGTAACACCTACACCAAGGGCTCTCCCATCACAGTAAATGAAATCATGAAATCATGGTATAGAGAGGCCAACATCATGGGTCGCCACACAAAAAGAGTCCTCCTGTACAACATCCTCTACCATTCCAAGCCCCATCCTAGACTGAAAAATCATCCACATCTGTCCAGAGCCACCAAACCTGAAATGATGGCCGCAACAATCAATTTGAAGGTCGGCACGTGACATCTGTATGTCTCTAAATTTATCTGAGATGTGACCAAAGCGATCTAGTCCATCTCCATCACCTCTAAACAAGCATCCGTCGGCGCCGGGGTGCGTGGAAATCACACTGATGCGTCATGGATGAGAGCCACAATGGCCCACCACATGTCCTCCCAGGTCACTGTCGCCTCTCTCTCCCATTGGAAGGTGGAAGGATAGAGTCTCATTGTACCTTCTCTCACATGGGGACTATCATCGCCTTCAAATGGGTCCTAACAGCAGTTGTGTAGCTGATGTACCACAATCAATCTATCCCATGTGCTCTAAGCAACTAGAAAAATCACTTAATCTCTCTCCAATACGGTTGTTTGTGCTCTCTCAACATCAATGGCTGGAAGACCTCCTACACCCACAAAGCGCACAACATTAGGAAATAATCAAAATTTGAAGTTATTTGGAATTTATGGCTCAGAAATCATAATAGCGTTGCTATATTCAAAACTCAAACAATGACACCTGATGCATTTCAAATTTCAAATTGACAAATGTGTCATTGGCATCGTGATTTATAATTTGGCATAACCTAACCCTAACTTTCAAATTGGCAAGTGTGTCATTGGATAAGCCTGCGTTGTTGTTTAAAATTTGAAACCCTAAATTCAAATTGGAAAAAGCGTCGCCATATATCATTTGGGCATCACCGATTGAAGTTTGAACGTCGCTATATAGCGATGCTGCCAAAGTCTAAATTCTAATGCCTAATAAATGCATCGAGATTTGAAATGTCAAATCAAGTTTCAAATCACATACCGGTGGTCCTACGCTTGGAAGCCTCTAGAACTCACGAACTCGATCAAAGATGTGTCGAGGAATCTCACGGTGCGCCATTTTTTCAAAGGGTCAGAGCTCAAATTGTAAGAATTTCTTAAGTGTGAATGCACAAATGAATTGAAAATGACCCCTCTTGGCCTATTTGAGCTAGAAAATTAGGGTTTTTTGCCCTAATTTAACCTTATTAATGGGGTTTTTATCATTT
>VDFB02185525.1:29226-74270 GCA_007258455.2 Sequoia sempervirens
ATAAGGAAACACTCAAGCTTACAAAGATAACCATCCTTCAACCAGTTCAAATGAGAAACCTTGTGTATGGGCTAAAAACAAGAACGTAACAAATGATGGTGTGGTAGACACTAAGGTCATACTAAGTGATCCTATACCCAATAACAATCAAGTTGCTAATATCCAACCAAATGTGCAACAAATGGTACCACCTCAAAAAAATCAGATCAATAACACCAACATGCAACTAAGGCAAACCGGTAATAGGAACAACTATCCTAAACACAAGTACACATAGCTATTAGAACCCATCGAAACAATCATGAAGAAATTGGTAGAGTCAAATTTGATAACACTTCCTAACTTTGAAAACTACCAAGAACCCCAAGAAAATCCATCCTAGTACAATGAGCATGGTCTTTGTGACTTTCATAAAATCAAAGAACATAAAACAGCAAACTGTATGAAACTCAAGAATATCAGCCAAGATCTCATAGAGAACGATACCATATATTTTGAGGTACTAGTTGGAATCCAGGATCTCAACATATACAAGACCCCTATGCCTGATCATAAAAAAGCTAACAACAATGGAAAATCTAAGGATTACACCAATGTGCAACATATGTATTCCAATGTATTTTCCTCCTATGATAGTGTTATCATTGTTGTCACCATCAAAGGAGCTAGTACGGAATATGGAGTCACCACACAACGTGGCAAAATAACCGTTCAAGGAGTTGTCCCAGCTCAATCTAGGACATAGCCTACTTTTTCCTGCATATAATCCTAGCAAATACAATCTTGTAGATCAACTTAAACAAACCCCCACTCAGATCTCAATATTGGAACTCTTAAAGTTATCTCCTGCACACAGGGAAATATTAGAAAAAAATTTGTCTGAGTCATTTGTTCCCGAGACCATTGATACCGATCAGTTTCAAGCTATAGTAGGGCATATCACCAGCCATCTTCTCAACTTCTCTGAGCAATATTTACCATCACAACCATATCATAACTATGCTTTACACCTTGAGGTTGTCATTCATAAAAACAAGGTCAAAAGAGTCTTGGTAGATGGAGGTGTTGGTCTAAACATTTGTACCCTGCAGTTGATAAAGCATCTAGGCTATTCAGAAGATACTATTGAGAAGACAAAAATTACCACCATTAGAGCATATGATGATCAAGAATGAGTATTACAAGGAATTATTACACTTCTGATACAAGTGGGACCTCTTATTTCAGAAACTATGTGTCAAGTACTTGATCTTGATCTTCCCAATAACATACTACTTGGCCGACCTTGGTCCATGCTTTGAAAGTTGTAGCCTCAACCTATCATTAGTGTGTGAAGTTTCCTTTTGAGGGCAGATAAATCACTATCCATGGAGATATTGAAACTTTCTACTATTGCAAGAGCCTTGAATCCAAGTTTTATAAGATCCCACAAATACCCAAAAATGATGGACCTACACCATCAAGCTCATTTGTTGACCCATCATCTTGAGCCTCTACCTTAGCATCACAAGTACTAATTGTGAAAAGCATACCAGACATCAAAGGAGTGATCCAATATGATGGTTGTGGAAGCTATAAACTATTGAAAGACACCTTTGTCTTAGGAGAGTTGCCTATTTCTCCTCAATCTCATGGGAAACCTACATCTAGCACCAAAGAACCAAAAATAATCAAGATGGCAACTACTACCTTCACCAAGTGGGGAGAATTGAATTAAGAAGATGTCAATGAGCAATAAATCTCTAAACTCCTATATCAAGATGAATGACTTGTTCTTGTTCTTCCCATACAAGATGACAACAAAGGTCTATAGCTAATGCAGAGTATGGGGTATAACAAGAATGTGAAGCTAGGAAAAAATGATAATGGTTTACTAGAACACATCGTTCCTAAGAAATGACTAAAAAATATTGGCTTAGGTTGTACTACTAGCAAGGTCACACTTATTGGCAAAGGTATTGTTGCTAAACGAGTTGAGGCTTCCTCTTGGTCACCTACATCCTGCAATACAACCTTAGATGACTTTCCCCTTGATGTTGCTAACCTATTTGAGGACAACACCCTCTTCATAATATCCATAACATCCTTTGTCTCAAACAACCAACCAACTGAAATACGCCTAGTATACCCACAACTCATTGACATGGACCAACAAGGACCACCGATTCTATATTTATTTGAAAATGATGAAGCGATCTCAGAATTCATTGGACTTTGAGACAAATTATCATGGGAAGATCACAAAGCAGACTTCAACATAGAGCTCAATACAAGGGCATACTATGGGGAGACGATTGAATCCTTCAGTCACAAAATAAATGAAATGCAATTAACCTGCAGATCCTTGAGTGAAAACCACCTTGTGGCACTCTCTAGTCCTAAAATAGTAAAAAAAAAGCACGCATCTGATGGTGAAAACCTCTCTGAGGTGCCCAAGGATGAAGGATTCAATCTCCCCCTTGGTGCAATGCATCCAGAGAAGTCAGCAATACTAGTAGAAAAGGCTACTCCAGTCAATGTGGGAGAAAAAGAAGCACCTAAGATCACCTTTTATGTTGAATCCTTGTTGGGTGAAGAACAGAAGAACCTTGTAGCATTCCTTAAAGAGAGAAGAGCTAACTTTGCATGGTCATATATAGATATGCCAAGCTTTGATCTAGAAGTGGTTGTACATCACTTAGCAATTTATCCCAATGCCAAACCAGTTAAGCATAAATTAAGAAAGATGCGCCCTCAGATAGCACTCTTGTTTAAACTGGAACTACAAAATCTTCTTGATATTGGATTCATCCAACCGATAGATTATCCTGAGTGGGTTTCAAACCTAGTACCAGTCTCAAAACCCACCGGGGGCATCAGAATATGCATTGATTTTAGAGATTTGAACAAGGCTTGTCCAAAGGATGACTTCCCTCTTCCAAACATCAATCTCATTGTGGATTTAACAGTTGGGCATGAAATGTTGTCACTCATGGATGGCTTTTCAGGCTACAATCAAATCATAATCGCCAAAGAGGATCAACATAAAACTGTATTTACTTGTCCATGGGGAACTTATTGCTGGAATATGATGTCTTTTGGGTTGAAGAATGGAGAAGCTACTTATCAAAGAGCAATGACCCTCATCTTTCACGACATGATCCACAAAACAGTTGAAGATTATGTGGATGATATTTTGGAAAAATCAAAGAAGAGAAGTGAGCACATACAAGTCCTAGGACCTATCTTTGACAGACTTGAAGAATACAAGGTACAGCTAAATCCAAAAAAGTGTGTGTTCGGGGTCACATCAGGTAAACTTCTTGGCTTCATTGTTTCACAAAGAGGGATAGAAATTGATCCAACAAAGGTGAAATCCATCCTATACATGGAACCACTGCAAACATTGAAACAAATGAGAGGATTACAAGGAAGGTTGCAGTCCATCAGAAGTTTCATAGCTCAGCTATCAGATAAGACTCACCCCTTTTCGCATCTTCTCCATAAAGGGATAACTTACAAATGGGATGACAAATGTGATAAAGCTTTCCAATAGATCAAGGATTATCTACTAACACCTCTAGTGCTCATGTCGCCGATACCAAACAAGCCACTAATCCTGTACATCTTAGCAACACCAACAACACTAGGAGCTCTTTTAGCACAACATGATGAAATTGGAAAAGAAAGAGCCATATACTACATCAACAGAACCTTGGTAGGCTATGAGATGAACTATTCACCCATTGAGAAAGCATTCCTAGTGGTAGTTTTTGCTTCACAAAATTCTAGGCATTACATGTCACACCAAATCAAGCTCATCACAAAAATTGATCCATTAAAATATTTATTATCCAAAGCAACCCTCACAGAACAAATGGCTAAATGGGTAATGATCTTAAAAGAATTTAACATAGAGTATGTAGAGTGCAAGGCAATCAAAGGACAAGTGATAATAGATCATCTAGCAGAAGCACCCATCTATGATGAGAACCCTTTAATATCTGAGTCCCCTAACGAATCAGTGTTCCTTATTAATCTCATAGCTCAATGGAAGATGTACTTTGATGGATCGTTCACCCAACATGGATTAGGAGTTGGCATTCTTTTCATCACCCCTCAAGGTGATTGCATCCAAAAATCATATAGGCTATCATTCCCATGTACCAATAGCATTGTTGAGTAAGAAGCCTTGATCATAGGTCTCAGGATAGCAGTTCAGTGGTAGATACAAGAGATGAAAGTCTATGGAGACTCGTAGCTAGTTATCAACCAAGTCAATGATGACTATCAAACCAAAGATGAGAAGCTCACCCCTTACAAGAAGATGGTGGAGAATCTCAAAGATATTTTTATAGAAATAACTTTTGAATAGATTCCCCGCATGAAAAATAGAGCAGCAAATATCATGGCAACAATCGGATCACTACTAGACATGCCGACAACATTCTTCAATGTGAATTCTTGGTAGAACAACTTCTTGTACCAACTTTCAAAATCCCTAAATCTAAATTCATGTGTGTCATTGTTGTTCCTAGATCCCCATGGTACCATGACATCTTTACCTATCTTAATAGAGGAACCCTTCCATCAGACATCACCCCGAACCTTAAAAAGACCTTTGTCAAAAAGGCATCTTGATTTGTGATCCTAGGTGATACCCTTTACCGTCAAAGCATCGAAGGGAAATTACTATGATGTCTTAACCAAGAGGAAGCCTTAACTTCCTTAACAGAAGTACATGATGGCATATGTGGGTCCCATATTGGCGGTATGACCTTAGCTAGAAAATTGTTGAGGACGGGGTACTATTGTCCAACCATGGAAAAAGAAGCTCATCAATATGTGCGTGAATACATCCAATGTCAACAAGATGGCTCTTTCGGGGACTTGACCTCAGGAAAAATCACTCCAACTTCATCCAAGGGCCATAAGTTCATCATAACCGCGACCAAGTACTTTACCAAGTGGGTTGAAGCCATTCCTATGACCTACATAATGGGGAAGCAGATAGCCAAGTTTATCCTAAATTACCTAATTTATCATTATGGTGTACCACAAACCCTCATCTTAGATACAATGGAACAATTATTCAAGAACTGATGTGAAAGAGTTGTGTCAAAGATTCAATATCCAACACTAATTCTCTACCCTATATTATCCCCAAGGCAATGGCTAAGTAGAAGCAATGAACAAAACTATCTTGAAAATCCTAAAGATAATAGTTAATGAAGTTGGTCATGACTAGAATTTGCAGCTAAATCCCACTCTTTGGGCTTATCAAACTAGTATCCACACACCTATAGGTGCAACCCCTTTCTCCCTGGTCTATGGATCGTGGGTTTCATCTTGCTCTGTTGAGGTTGAGCTCCCATCATTATGTAGTTTCCCCATTGAAGAATCCGAGATCCGAGGAAGAATACGTAATGTCTCAACAAAATGAGCTAGAATTTGATGAACATCATCTTGATGCCCTTAATCATTTGCAAGTGTATCAAAACTAACTAAAATGGAGCTATAACAAAAGAATCAAATTTTGGCCATTCTAGGTAGGCGATCTTGTCTTAAAGCAAAATTAGAAGAACCTTCTAGATCAAGAAAACAAAGGAAATTTTGAGCCTAATTGGTTGGGTCCCTTTGTCATCACAACAAGCTATGGATCAGGAGCATACCAACTGTCAACCCTTGAAGGTGAACCCTTGCAAGAGGCAATCAACAACTCGCATCTCCAAAAAAATTTATGCCCAAACATGAAGGGTTTAAATAAGAAAATACAAAAATCAAAAATGATCAAAATCCAAAAAAATGCATCCATAACATCTGCATATCATAATCATCCATCCATATCATATCGTGAAAAGATAATGAAAAAGAACATAACATTGCATCCATCCATAGCATAATCATTGCATATCACATAAGCATAAAATAAAATGAATCCATACATGATCATATATAAGCATCCATACATCATCCATACATCATGAAATAAATTCAACAC
Source organism: Sequoia sempervirens (assembly GCA_007258455.2). Classification (NCBI taxonomy): domain Eukaryota; kingdom Viridiplantae; phylum Streptophyta; class Pinopsida; order Cupressales; family Cupressaceae; genus Sequoia; species Sequoia sempervirens. Next base: position 35,207 of record VDFB02185525.1, read on the forward strand.
ATCATAGCATGAATCATCTGTATCCATATTATATATATATATATCAAAAAATGTGTCATGGTACAAAATCTGGATCAGTGTATGTACATCGATGATAGGTACAATATCCACAAGGCTATCGAAAAGGGGCCCATGAATGTATATCAATATAAAGAATGGGGAAAAATCAAAAATTGTGTATATCAAGAAGCTAGCCCTAGTGGCTACTACCCTCTCCAGCCTGCCTCTCAAGTTGATTCTCTATACAGGGATGTGCATCACTACGCTGAGAAAAATTGGGTTGTCGAAGAGCCACTGGAACATCCCTATGATAATGTTGTCTATAGTACGTGGCCTCTGTGACAACCTCTCTATAAAATCTAGCTGAAATAGTTCGACCATGTGTGGCTGCTACCATCACCTCAATTTGTTGTCGCCTTGCAACCTCCTAATCTCTCTCCCTAGTGACATCTTGAACTCTCTGTAAATCCACATCTCTCTTGGTTGTCATAGCAACCACCTACTATCAAGCTTGGTCTCAATTAGCAGTCACAACCAAAACCTACTGGTGGGCCTAGTCCCACTCACCCATCAAAATCTGCACTCATCAAGCATAGCACATCCGAGCATCTCATGCATCCGGGTGGCTGGTGGTATTGGTTGTTGCTTCACCATCGAGGCTATCGAGGATGTTGTTCTCCCACTAGAGGAGCCCCTGAACCCGGCCCATCATGACTATCCTATCCTCCATGTCCTCACCCCCTCAAACCTCTCATTGGCCTCCTCCTGAGGAGCACTGCCAGATTTGTAAGTCATCATGGAATGAACCACATCATAAGCCAGAGTGGTCATATGCACGGGATGATTAATCGATCATATGTCCACATCGGGCAACCAACCTGTGGAACTCTCAACGCCTCTAGTGTTAGAACTATTGATCCCCATGGGAACCTCTAGTCATCGTGCAAAAATAGCCCTGTAGTCATTGTTGGGCCCATCTTGTACATCACCAAACTATCTAGCCACTCTATTAGGAAGCTATCACTCAATCATCGTGTGCTCTCAACCCTGCATATAACAGGTTTTTCTGGCGAAATAAAGTTGTTGTACATCATCAAACCATGGTGGCATCTAAAGCCATGGTTGCCAATGGAAAACAGTCATATCATTAATCACTCGTGTCTAATACGAGAGCCCAATCTGACTAGTGTGCCTGAGTGTAATGTCACCTCGATATCTCCATATGACGAGATCATCCAGCTCCATGTCTACCATTTGTACAATGGGCCAAAGCACTGTAATGTGCTCCCATGCCCAGATATGAAGAAGAGTAACACCTACACCAAGGGCTCTCCCATCACAGTAAATGAAATCATGAAATCATGGTATAGAGAGGCCAACATCATGGGTCGCCACACAAAAAGAGTCCTCCTGTACAACATCCTCTACCATTCCAAGCCCCATCCTAGACTGAAAAATCATCCACATCTGTCCAGAGCCACCAAACCTGAAATGATGGCCGCAACAATCAATTTGAAGGTCGGCACGTGACATCTGTATGTCTCTAAATTTATCTGAGATGTGACCAAAGCGATCTAGTCCATCTCCATCACCTCTAAACAAGCATCAAATCTGGCATCGAGATTGTAGATCACGTGATCACCATGGATAGGAAACCACAATATTTTCCACACATCCTCCAAGGTCACTGTCGCCTCTCCCATTGGAAGGTGGAAGGATGAGGTCTCATTGTGCCTTCTCTCTCACATAGGGGCTATCATCATGTCAAATGGGTCCTAAATCAACAGGTGTAAGCTGGCGTACCACAATCCACCTATCCTTATGTGCTCCTAGCTAACCTCCTCAAAAATCACCACCTACCTAACACTCATGGCCTCTGTGCTCTCTCAACATCAATGGCTGGAAGACCTCCTACACCCACAAAGCGCACAACATTAGGAAATAATCAAAATTTGAAGTTATTTGGAATTTATGGCTCAGAAATCATAATAGCGTTGCTATATTCAAAACTCAAACAATGACACCTGATGCATTTCAAATTTCAAATTGACAAATGTGTCATTGGCATCGTGATTTATAATTTGGCATAACCTAACCCTAACTTTCAAATTGGCAAGTGTGTCATTGGATAAGCCTGCGTTGTTGTTTAAAATTTGAAACCCTAAATTCAAATTGGAAAAAGCGTCGCCATATATCATTTGGGCATCACCGATTGAAGTTTGAACGTCGCTATATAGCGATGCTGCCAAAGTCTAAATTCTAATGCCTAATAAATGCATCGAGATTTGAAATGTCAAATCAAGTTTCAAATCACATACCGGTGGTCCTACGCTTGGAAGCCTCTAGAACTCACGAACTCGATCAAAGATGTGTCGAGGAATCTCACGGTGCGCCATTTTTTCAAAGGGTCAGAGCTCAAATTGTAAGAATTTCTTAAGTGTGAATGCACAAATGAATTGAAAATGACCCCTCTTGGCCTATTTGAGCTAGAAAATTAGGGTTTTTTGCCCTAATTTAACCTTATTAATGGGGTTTTTATCATTTTTACCAATTTTTCCAATTTGGACCCTAATTGTGCATCATTTTGGGATTTTGGCATTATTCTTGCATCCCATAACCTTTTTGAACCCATGGGAATTTAGCTTTTAACCTTTTGTCGAGAAATCAGCAAATTTGAAATTTTTTGCCCAATTTCTTGAGGGAAAGGGACTCAATTTATCCTTTTGTTGGGTCATCTAAATAATCCAAAATTCATTTCTTTATTCAGCATTTTTCATTTTGAAAAGCATTGTTCTTTGAACTAAAGCAATAGGTACCTCGCTTTAAAGAGGGGAAAAATGTAGACATTGAAAAATGTCCTGATCGATATCATATACTCGAAACAGGTTTACTAACATCATTTCCTCTTTATCCATCCTCTTTTTGCTTAATTAATTCACTTAGCTTAGCTAATTAATTAATTGCATCATTTTCATCCATTGGCCTAATTAAATAAATTAGGTTAATTCATCTTTTTTGCACTAACACTTCATCTAATTCAATTAAATAAATCAAAATATTTAATTTAATCTCCTAAGTCATCTTATTTAATTAAATAACCCTAATTTATTTAATTTAATATCATTTCATCCCCCTCCCCTATTTATTAAATCATCTAATTTAATAAATATCTTTTAATTCCTCTAATCCCCTAATTGCATAAATTAAACTAATTCTCCTCTAATCAAAGGAAATATTCCCATGGAATATTCTTTATCCTTTTTGCACAATTAAAACTTAATTTTAATTTGAAAATTAACCTTTTTCCTCATCCAAAGAAATATTCTAAGGAATATTTCCTCTCCTCCAATCAACTCACTTGGCTTCTTAAACAAGCTAAAACCTTCAACCTCTTTAGCAAGTTACCTTGGACCCGTGTGGCTTGGTCAAAGTGTGTTTGTTTGAGGCAAGTGTGAGCCCTTGATTAAATTTCATCTTGCATTCTCATCCATTGATGAAAATCCATGATCCATGCCTCTCATCCCTTTCATCTTGAAGTTGATTAAGCTTTTTGATCTCAACCATCCATTCTTCATTTTCTCTCCTATAAATAGATCACTATTTGGAGACAAATGGATCCATTTTTTATTACAAACTTATGATGTTGAATTTACTCACATACTCATTCATCTTTTACTCACTTTTTAGCTTGTTTTAGTTCATTTTAGTTGCATAATAGCTTAGAGCTTCCATTAATGGATTCCAAGCATCCATCTTAGTTTGTAAATAAATCAGGGTTTTCATCTTTTAGCATAATTTTAGCTTAGATTAGCTTAGAAATTGCATAATTAGATCATTTATAGCATAAAATCATGGTAACTTAGCTTGCATCATGTTCATTTTATCATAATTTAGGTTTTCACACATCAAACACCATGGTTTCATCAATTCTCTTCCATAGAATCAATTGAGACAAGCTCACTATTACGAGATTGGGAAAGGGTCATCGGCCCACATCAACGTGACACCAATTCCACAATAAGATAAATTTCAAATGGATTAGAATAGATGTTTTAAATAGCTTTCATAATTTAGTATGTTAGGTTTGATGAAATGTTTGGTTTTTTTTTTTTTTTTATCGATCTTGTTGAGATTCAAGTATTGGTGGCTCTGTTATGCTTTGATTCTTCATGGAGTTGGGAATAGGATGTCATTTAATTGCAATCCTAAACATATTTCATGTATCTCCTAAGTCCTTGGAAAGTGTTCCCCACCACTAGGATTAGAAAGAGATTAAATTTGAATGAAATAAACATGTTAATTGACATTTGTAATTAATTCTAAATGATAGAACATGTGGGGATGCCCATGAAGAGCTCCTACAAAATAGGAGCACATGGGGCACTCACATGGAAGGTGGAACTCACCTTGAGTTAAGTTAACTATTTGGAGTAAAATATAACACTTCAGTAATGCATGTAAAGATCCTAGAAGTTAGGGATTGATGTTTACATACATGGAGTTTAGTTTAGTTCAGATCAATTCAGTTCAGTTTAGTTCAGTTCAATTCAATTCAATTCAGTATCAATTTAGTTTAGTTTAGTTCTGTTCAATTCAATTTAGTTATGGTTTAGTTATCTTTAGTTGCATGTAGTTAGTTTCAGTTGAATGCTAGTTGACTTCAGTTGACTTAGAATGCATGACTAATGACTTGAGTTGCATGACAGATAATAGGTGACACATTCAGTTAAACGGGGATGATAAATCATGCATGGTATTTGCATGAATGGGGAAAAGATATGTTTTAGTTAATAGTTTCCTTGGACCTACCTTGGGCACCCAAGTTGGCATCTTGGAGTTAACACTTTTGCATGATCACGATATTTTATAAAGGTTGAGTTATGTGGGCCCATTATTGGGTGCCAACTTTAAGGATAAGCTTAGAAGATATCTTTGGAATCAACACTGAGTTATGACTTCACTTTGGGATGCCCAAATGGATGAAGGACTTGTTTTGACATTGTTCTTCATGATAGAACTCTACTTGAAAAGAATAGGCATGGGTTTTATGAGATAAGCATTGTGCTTTGTAATTGTAAACTCTTTGGAGTTTACAAGGCTCATTATTGTCTATTTATTGCAGCAAGTTTAGAGTTTATCGAGGATTTATTGTAGGTTATTGAAAATTGTTGAAGGCAAAAGAAGCATCTCAAGCAAGGATTGATAAATAATTATTGTAATCTTGTTCTAAGGTTAAATAATACAAGCACTATTGATTCTGGTGGTGGATTTTTTTTCCCGAAAGGGTTTCTCCCCCATATATGTTGTGTCACTTCTATCTTCTGGTCTTATTCTCCTACAATCTTCTGTCTATTTCTACAAATTGTAAAATGAATCTAAACAGATAATCATCCACAAAGAAATTGTAACAAAGAATACTTAATTAGATCTATAGTATGTCGTTTTACAAGTTTTAAAGCTACATAATTACCTCCATTTTCAATATTTGGTATTAGAGCTAAGGTTGGATAGAGTTTGGGATGCCTTTCTATTAAAAGTTTGAAGGTTTTTTGGCTATAGTGGAAGCTTTTACTATTGTGTTATTGCTGATTTTGGAAAATAAGTTTGTTACAATAAGTTTTAATTCTCATTTAGATCTTGAAATATTCAATGGATCTAATTATGAGATGTGGAAACTAAAAATGGAGGATCTCCTTGAAGAGAGAGATCAGTGATTAGCTATTGGTAATGAGACAAAGTCACCTACAACAATGTTAGATGAGGATTGGGCTAAGATTGATAAGAAGGAAAGAGGGACCATAAGATTATGTCTTGTTGATGTTGTTCTCTTGAATGTTTCAGATGAAACTACCTCATATAAGTTGTGGAAGAGAATAGGTGATATCTATCGAACCAAAATTCTTACTAATAAGTTGTATCTAAGAAGACAGTTGTATTATTTAAAGATGAAAGATGGTGATTTTGTTGCAAACCATTTGAATGCTTTTAATTTGATTATAAGTCAATTAGCATCTATAGATGTAAAGCAGGAAGATGAAGATAAATACATATTGTTACTTTGTTCTTTACCAGAATCTGGGAAAATCTAATTGTTACTGCAAGCAGTAAACTGGCATGGACAATATAATTCCTACTCTTGGTCGTAGGAGGATGAGGAGGTTTAAAATGAAACACAAGTGATGCCTTGTTTGTAAAAGGTAGGCCTGAGAAAAAGGAACCTAAGGGATACAAGGGAAGGGTAAGTCAGAAGGACAGAGTAAGGTAAAGTGTTGCAACTGTGGAAAACCATGACATGTGAAGAAGGATTGTAAGAACAAGAAGAAGAGTTTTGATTCTTCTACAAAGGAAACCTCAGATGATGGTAATCATGCATTGATCATTTCATGTAAAAATGTTAGTGGTGACTCTTTGCTTGATGTTAAAGAGTGATCTTCATGAGGAGGATGGTAGTCATTATGTCATGTAGCGCGTACCACGGTTCAATGGGAGTTGTTGGAAATGACGTGGATGCATCATTGGTAAGGTTATTTTCATGTGATTGGGGATATTTTTTTTCTTGGTTTAGAGTGGTTGCTATTATGTCATAGTTTACTCTTGATATTCATCTATAGTTTGGAATGGTACTTGTTCTCTTAAGACTAGGATGTATATATGTTATGGTGCATGTGATCTCCAAGTAGGAGATTATTAGATCATGTTGTCATGTTTATGTTCCTAATTCATGATTGGAGCTTTAACATTTATCTTGTGTAGTTCTCTTAAGTATTGGGTACATTAATCATTTGCTTGATTACTTCATGATAGTGCTATGTTGCATTTGGAGTTTGGAATGGATTGGTTGGTTACAGGTCCTCATGGATACTTGTAAGAAAATATTTTTCAACAGTAAAGACCAAGAATCCTACACCTTGGTTGGACGTGATTTCAACACACTCGGCAGTTCCACATGCCTCCAAAGAGGCAATTTGATTACATAGACTTGGGAAAGGTATTGGTTTTAATTGCAAGCTAAACTTGAATGTGATAGTTAGAGTGTTATGTTTTTAGCCAAAAAATCCTATGTATCATGCTCGTACTAAGCATGTTGATGTGAAGTATCACTTGTGAGAAATGGCTGAGTGGAAGTATTAATTGGCAAGTTAACACTTTAATTAATGCTGCGTATTATCCATGAAACTAGTCTCGGCTAGTATAAGCCATTCTCGGTTTTAACACCTGCTGAGCCCAAGGATCATGTAGGTTGTACTAGTTGGCATGGATTGATTAGTTGGTGCAGTGGAAGGCCATTGGCCTTGAGTCTTGTACTTGATTTATAATAATGATTCCCTTGTTTAGAATAATTGCAATGTATACGTCAAGTGGAGAATGTTGGGAATAGGATGCCATTTTAACTGCAATCCTAAACATATCTATGTATCTCCTAAGTCCTTGGAAAGTGTTCCCCAACACTAGGATTAGAAAGAGATTAAATTTGAATGAAATAAACATGTTAATTGACATTTATAATTAATTCTAAATGATAGGAACATGTGGGGACACCCATGAAGAGCTCCTACAAAATAGGAGCACATGGGCACCCACATGGAAGGTGGAACTCACCTTGAGTTAAGTTAATTGTTTGGAATAAAAGATAACACTTCAGTAATGCATGTAAAGATCCTATAAGTTAGGGATTAATGTTTACATGCATGAAGTTCATTTTAGATAAGTCTAATCTAGTTCAAAGTAGTTTGCATCGTTCAGCCCAGTTCACTTCAGCTTATGGTTTAGCATCTTCGGGCTGTACGTGTAGTTAGTTTCCAATTGAATGCTAGTTGACTTCAATTCAATTTAGTTTTGTTCAGTTATGGTTTAGTTATCTTCAGTTGCATGTAGTTAGTTTTAGTTGTATGCTAGTTGACTTCAACTAACTTGGAATGCATGACTAATGACTTGAGTTGCATGATAGATAATAGGTAACTACTTTCAGTTAACATGGGATGATCAATCATGCATGGTATTTGCATGAATGGTGGAGAGATATGTTTCAGTTAACAGAGGTTGACTTGGACCCACCTTGGGGCCCAAGTTGGCATCTTGAGTTAACACTTTTGCATGATAAGATATTTTATAAGGCTGGAGTTAAGTGGGCCCATTCTGGTGCCAACTTTATGATAAGCTTAGAAGATATCTTTGGAATCAACGAGTTATGACTGTTTGGAGCCCAAATGGATGAAGGACTTGTTTTACATTGTTCTTCATGGTAGAACTCTACTTGCAAAGAATAGGCATGGGTTTTGTGAGATAAGCATTGTGCTTTGTAATTGTAAAAATTTTGGAGTTTACAAGGCTCATTATTGTCTATTTATTGCAACAAGTTGAAGAGAGTCTATCAGATTTTATTGAAGGTTGTGAAGAAGAATTGTTGAAGGAAAAAGAACCATCTCAAGCAAGGATTGATAAAGAGTTATTGTAATCTTGTTCTAAGGTTAAATAATACAAGCACTATTGATTCTGGTGGTGGAGTTTTTTCCTGAAAGGGTTTCTCCACGGTATATGTTGTGTCACTTCTATCTTTTGGTCTTATTCTTCTACAATCTTCTATTTATTTCTACAAATGGTAAAATGAATCTAAACAAATAATTATCCACAAAGAAATTCTAACAAAGAATACTTAATTAGATCTACAATATAATAGTTTTAAAAGTTTTAAAGCTACATAATTGCCTCCATTTTCAACACATGGATCAAGTGTAATTCAGCCCATACCGGTATCCTCACATCGAATATATGTATGTATATGTATATGTATATGTGTATGTATATGTGTATGTATATATATATGTATATATTTATGTATATATATATATATATATTTATATGTATGTATATATGTATATATATATATTTATATTTATATGTATGTATATATGTATGTATGTATATATATATATGTGTGTGTGTGTATATATATTCCCATCTTGTCAATTTTAGGAACTATTTAATCATTCACTCTAGTATATAACATGTTGGTAAACAAGCTCATTTTATCCAATCGCAAAAATAAATATGGAAAGATAACCCTTCAAAACTAAGTAAGTTTTCCCACAACTTACTACTTTAACTAATTCTAACCTTTATAATATTTTCAAGATACTAGATTGAACTCTATGTGAAGAAATAGATTAACCTTACATTTTATTTTATTTTTTTCCAATGGAACAATGCAACCATTAAGGTTATGAAATTCTCATTTAGGCCACATTTACCAACTAACTTGTATACTAGGATAGCTCAACTTGTTTAAATTTCATCCCATACACACATACAACTCTTAGAAAATAGCATACACTCCTTTCTTTCCCTTTTCCCACAAGAAAATAAAATTTAACACCATAAAAAAATGAAAAATTTAACTATAGAACCAACATGTATTTCCTTTGATGCCCATATTTTTCAATCCCCGATATCATCTTTCTTACTTAAAACATGTACCTGAAAACAAGAAAACAATAGTCTTGGCCAATGGCTCTCCACCCAACCATAGGATTGAAATTCAATCCACCCCTGAGCTAGGGTCGCATGGTTCTTCCTCAACATACTTTGCACATAGGTTTTCAAACACCACATAGATGTACATTACTAAGCTTGACACATTTCAACCATTTATTGTTTTATTTTAACACACAAAAGGGTTATTCATGTATAACATAACAAGGTGGAACTCGTACCCAAAACAAACTCCAACACATAATACAACAACATCACAAAAGGATCCAACATTAAATCTTCACGTAGATTTCAAACCCAAAAATTAACTTACCAAACATTCCTTTACACCTAAAAGAAAGAGTCAACAAAAAGGGTAGACCTTACCAAGATATTTGCTAACCAATATGTGGGAGAATCCCCTTTCAAGCCCTCTCCTCCTTCTTCACAAAAATCCTTCATTTCCAAAGGAAATGGAACCTCCTTCCCCCAAATAAAAATCCCTCTAAGTGGAAGGAATAAACAAAAAGAAAAGCCCAAAAAGAAGCCCCTTCTCCTCTCAAAGAGAAAGAATAAATAGAAAGGGGAAGGCAACTACCTTTCCTTAACTACCCAACCTCCCAACCAACTCTGATTTTCAACACTTTTCAACAATGGGTTATTAGAATGGGTTCTAAACTTTATTAAAGGGGTTGTATAACATAAAAAGACCCCCCAACCCATAAACCTATCACCTAGGGAACCTTTTAAACAATAAAAACCACATAAGGGCTTCATAAATCATAAAATAAGTTATCATATTAAAAAGATAACTCAAGGGACTAATAAAAATAACTCTCAGATACACACAACCCCTACCACACAAAACAATGTTAAATTGCATGTCCTTGGCAAGACCAAAAATTCACAAGGATAAGAGGATGGAAGTAGCTATGTGACCCTCCAATCAACATTGATTACTCAACCAAAAAAGTTTCAGTGCTACACATGATTAATAATAGTCAAATTAACTATCATATGTAAAATAAAATTTCAAGAATAATAGTCAATGAGAAAATTAAATCTAATGATCTACACAAGTAACATATAATACCTAATAAAATCAATCAATAATCAATCATACTATATGTCATCAAGATATCACCACTTATGGCAGTAACCTATTGAAATCTACCTTATAATTAATACTACTTCTGGTAAACATTATATATCCATCATCATCTCCATAATAACACCTACTCACACCCATAGTATGTAATCACCTAATTCAAGCTCTAACAACATAATAAAATCCATAATAGTACTACCAATAACTGAAAATCTCGATCAACGCATACTTACATAGACAAGGAATGGAACTCATATGGTTACCACAAGAAATAACAAACATTAGAAAGATAGGGTTAATCAATTGACCATATTCATTAACAACCAAAAATATGAACCTCATCGATGTATAGGAATAACCATCACTTGTGTAATATATGGACATAAAAGAACATTAAATATTGGACATAAACCATCAACAATTTATAGAATTGAACAAGATCACAAAAGATTGGGTCTTACACGACTGATAGGCTAACTTCCAAGCTGCACCAATTCAATGTACCAGTAAGCTCTATGGCCAACTTGTTTCTATAGTAATTGATACTAGAGAAACTAAATATTTTGTAGATTCGAAAATAGTTTCAAAGCTACCGGTTAGACTAGGACACATGGCTAATTCATGGATGGTTTAGTCTAGAAATCTAGTAGAAAAGAGGATAGATTCTTATCTTTCTTGCACTAAATTAGAACTTCCTAGTTTTCAAACTTAGGTCAACCTTTATGTAGCTCCCTTGGGAACGTATGATGTGATTTTGGGAATCGATTGGTTTATTGAACACAAGTTTATAGTAAATTGTGAAGATAAGATTGTAAGATGTTTGAATGATTTTGGGAATCATGTTGAGATTCATGGCTTTCTGAGACCTTTAGAACTTAGACATATTTTAGCTATGCAACTAAAGAAGGCCCAAAAGAGTGGATGTTCCATTTATGTTGTTCACATTAGTGACCTTGGTATTATGAAGCTAGTGCTTGATGACTACCCTATCCTTAGATAATTTCAAGATGTGTTTCCAAAGGAGTTAATAGTGTTTCCAATAAAAAGTGAATTTGACTTTTCTATTGAGTTGCTACCTAAAATTAAACCTTGGTCCAAGGCTCCTTATAGGATGACCACTATTAAGTTGTATGAATAGAATTCCCTATTACAAGATTTATTGAACTGAGGGTTTATTAGATCTAGTATGTCATCGTGGGGTGCACCAGTTGTTTTTGTGAAAAAGGATGGAACTTTACGCTTGTGCATTGATTATAGGATGTTGAACAAGGTAACTATCAAGAATAAGTAACCCCTTCCAAGAATTGGCAAACTCTTTGATCAGATGATATGGGATATATTGTTATTTAAGATAGATCTAAGATTCGAATATCACCAATTGAGGATTAAAGATGAGGACATCCCCAAGAAAACTCGTTATGGCCACTACGAATTCACTATAGTGCCATTCGGGTTAACCAATTCTCCCACAACTTTCATGAACTTAATGAATAGTGCATTCATATATTGCTTATATAACTTTGTGTTGATATTCCTAGATGATATCTTGATTTATTACAAAATATTGAGGAGCATGAAAAGAATTTAAGGATAGTGTTACATTGCTTGAGGTGGAGAATTTTTTTTAGAAAGCTATCCAAGTGTACCTTCTATCAATAAAATGTGCATTATCTAGGTCATATTATTTCAGCAGAAGGGATTGTGGTAGATCCAAAGAAAATCAAGGCAATATTTGATTGGCCTACACCATAGAATGCAACTGAAATTCGAAGCTTCATGGGACTTGGAGGATACTATAAGAATTTTGTAGAAGGTTTTTCTAGAATTGCAGCACTGATCACTTCACTCCAAAATAAAGGAAACACATTTGAGTGGATTGAAAAGTGTGAGTAATATTTCAAAATTTTGAAGGAAAATCTCACTACAACTCTAATTATGACTATACTTGATCTAAATGGATAATTCACAATTATAAAAAATGCATCAAGAGAAGGTGTAGGAGGAATGATAATGTAAAATGGACAAGTGGTGGCTTATGAATCAAGGAAATTGAAGTGGTATGATTTGAACTATACAACACATGACTTAGAGTTAGCAACCATAGTTCATGCTCTACATATGTGGAGACATTACCTCTTGGGGAAGTCATTTGAATTAAGGAAAGACCACCTAGGACTCAATTATATTTTTACACAACCCAATCTCAACACTCGACAAAGGATATGGTTAGAGTTCCTTAATGAATATGATTTTGCAATTGAGTATATCAAGGGGAAAGAAAATAGAGTAGTTGATGCTCTTAGCAGAAGAAGACATCTAGCAGCCATGACAACTACAAGGTCTAATTTGAGACAACCAGTGGTTTAGAATTTACAAGGAGATGAGCACTATTCTATGGTGAAGCAAGCCTTAGAGAATAACCCCTTAGACCAACATTTTGATGGGTATATGTTGGAATTAGATGGAATTTGAGATACCAAAGTAGAATGTGCATTCCAAAATCAGGAGATTTGACAAAGTTGATCCTAGAATAAATTCACAATGCACCTCATTTGGGGCACCTTGGAGTAACCAAGATGGTAGCAAAATTGAGATTTCTATAATTTTGTCCAAGACTCGAGAAGGATGTAATTGAATATGTGGCCCGATTCTTGGAGTTCCATGTACATCTAGTAGGGATTTTCTACCCACATGACTTATCTAAGTATAAATAGCAAGTGATTAGTATGGATTTCATTCAAGGGTTTCCTATGTCCAAGAACAAGAACGATACCATTTTGGTAGTTGTGGATAAGTTGACTAAGGTAGCGCACTTCATTCCAAAAAAATTTAAGGATTGTTCATTGACATTAGCTAAGAGATTTTTTGAAGATATCTTTCATTTGCATGGAGTACCTGAGATTATCATATTATATTGGGATACTCGCAAGACATCTAGATTTTGGACAACATTGAATGCAGTGTTGGGAATAAGATTGAATTTTATTTTAGCGTACCACCCACAAACATAGTGAGTGGATTAAGTAGTTGAAGACCTACTTATAATGTATTGTATGAATTAACAGTACAAGTGGGAAGAATCTTCCATTGGTGGAGTTTTCTTATAAAAAATCCTACCATGCATATTTAGGGATCACATATTTGAAGCTCTTTATGGGAAAAAGTGTCACACACCTATTACTTGACATAATGTGGAATATAAAATTGTAATTGGTCTAGATATGCTTAGAGAGATAGATGATCAAATGAAATTGATCAAGGGGAGATTGAAGGAAGCAACATATAGGTAGAAGAGTTATGTAGATAAGAATAGAACTTTCAGGTAGTTTTTAGTTGGAGATAAGGTATTCTTGGGGATTAAACCTCGTAAGAGATCCATATAATTTGGAAAATCTTCCCAACTAGTACCAAGATTAGTGGGTTATTTTGATACTTACTCTACACCCTACTCTTGCTTGAATCCATAATGTGTTTCATGTGTCTATGCTTAAGTTGTATTTGTGTAAGGGGGAATCAGAAAGAAGAAAATACAATAATGAAAGAAAACAAATGAAATCAAAACAATTTAAATCCCAACCTACTCATGTAATGTGATCATAAGCCTATGAATTCAATCAAGAAATGATAACATAAAGAGAACATAAAAAAATTCAAGAATTATGATTTTACCATCCCATTTCGGAGTGTGTTCATATTGAGTATGTTGGAGTTTTGGATCAATATGAAGCCTCCATTGTTGTTGAAATCTCAAAGGAGGTAGTAGTAGTAGTAGTAGTAGTAGTAGTAGTAGTAGTAGTAGTAGTGATTTCGAATAAAAATGTGCTAAATGTGCTTCAATGACTATTTTGACATAACCTCTCCACAAATTCTCTAGATTATCCGATCTTTTTTTAGAGGGAAGAAGATTGTTTTATAGATTTTCAGGTTTCAGATGAATGATGGAGATTCAACAATGAAATATCATGACCAATGGTTGAGAACCATTGAGAGGAAATAGATTGGTCAATTAACTTCTTTGATTAATCCAATTAAGGATTTTAATTGGATAATTAGTGGGATTAGATTGGAATGATTCGTGGGATTGAAGAAGTCAGATTGAGTGTTTAGTGGGATTGGGAAATAGATTGAGAAATCAATGGTCTTGATTTATTCAATCAAGATATGTGAGGAGGTATTAATTAATTAATATTGGAGATGAACGTGCAAGTTGCATTTGAATTTGACAAATAAAGATACATTTATTTGTTGACCATGTTGAGTGATAATTGATTTAATTATTTGAATTTGGAGAAGGAAAAGTAGCTTAATTAAATTATTAATGATAATAATTTAATTAATTTAGATGAATAAGGCATGTTAGTGACATAATTAAATAACTTGCATTTATTTAATTAATTGGGATAGATAAGGTTAAATTAGATGATGACACGGTGAATTAATTAAATAATTTGAGATTATTTAATTAATAGAAGAACAAAGGGTTAATGATGCAAATGATGTTAAAAATGGGGATTAATGATGTTAATGAGATGAAATGCAATAGTGATAATGAAAGTGATGTCGATAATAGAAAAATGTAGTTTAGGATATGTGTTATGCGTTAAGCCATTTTTACATGTTTTCATTTTTCCCCTCTAATTTAATATGCCCCACTGTGCCCTGGTAGTCAGTGGAAGGATGATAAGATGTTGGGTTGCCCCCTCGAGAGGTCATCCTAAAAAATTATGTTTTCAAGTTGAGTGCATGACTAGGTTTTAGAATAGTTCAAATGTGTAGAGAACAAAAATTTAAAGCCTAGGGCTGGCATTTAGGTTTCCAAATGGTCATAGGTGTTCCTAAAACTGACCTAGAAGGGGTTCTAGGGTAAAAAATGGGGTGTTGGGGGGTTAAAATGAAAATTAGGGTGAAATTACTCCTCATTTACACACCTTGCTTTGAGAAATTCTTGCTTTGGATTATTCCTAGTGATTTCTTACTGCATACAGTGATTCATGATGCCTCAAGCTTTAGGAGTACCAAACCGAGCGGAGGCAGTCCGACAGTATCGACGGCCAGCCGAAGCAGGGGCTCCAGTATGTATATCTTTAATTTTTTTTCATTAATTTTTTACTTCTGTAATTAATGTTCAAAGTATAGCTAGGCGATAGTGGTAATCTTAGAAAAAGTTTGTTATTGTTGCGATACAGACATTATCGCCTTTTTTTGTCACTTTTGCATAATTTAGTCGCTATTGCTAGGGATAGTCGCTTTTGAAAAAATTAGTTGCTTTTGCTAGAAATAGCTGCTTTTGGAAAATTTAGTCACTTTTGTTAGGGATGGCTACTTTTGCAAAACATGGCCACGTTTGAACAAGACCACTATCACCATGGATAGCTACTATTGATAAAAATGGTCATTATCACCCTAGAAAAAGTCTGTTATTGCTTAAGTTAACTGATTTAGCTAACTAAGTTATAGTTTTAAGTTCTGGACTTGATTTTATAACAAAATTTTGACATGGTGGGTTGATTTTTTGCAAGCCATCTTACATTTTTTATTTATGCGAGAGTAGAGACCTCGGCTTATGGATGGGTTAGCTATTTTTCAGGAGCTCGAGAGAGAATTCCTTGATGCCATTAGTTTTTGGTACATTGCCTGCATGCCAAAGATCCGAGCCCTTTGAGCGATGAGGACTTCTTTGGTGGAGAGGTGGCATTCAGAGACCTCTTCATTTCATTTGATTACTAGAGAGTGCACGATCACTCTAGAGGATGTTTGGAGGGTTCTAAGGATCCCCATCCATGGGGAGTTTATTGATTATGATGTCTGGAGGGGTAGAGTAGCTATGGAGAGATTACTCAGTGTGGAGCAGTTGCAGGTCATTGATTATGAGATCTATTTAGCTTCCTACATTAATGGTGCAGACCCCATGGTTATCATCTTGGCAGGTGTGATTATTAGACCTCTAATGCCCGATAGGAGGGCTAAGAGGTTTCCTGTTAGATGGGGGATATTTATTGAGCAGGTGATGGAGCATGTGATGGTGTATGCTTGGGGTCAGTGCATGTTGGCCCACCTTTATATGGATATGCATGAGGAAATATACAAAGGCAGTAGCAGCATTTTCACTAATGCGAGCATACTCCATTTTGGGCCTAGGAGAGGATAGTTATTACTCGGTCGGAAGGTATGAGAGATAGGGATGCCCATGATCCCTATGGTTATTAGTATTATGAATACCTTCACTATACCCAACCTGGTAGACCATCCCATTCGAGGGTAGTGTTCAATGACATGACAAACTTTACATGGCGACCATATTAAGATTTTGAGGCCTAGTCAAACGATCAAGAGAAATTGGTATATTGTCGGTAGACTCAGTTCCTTATTGGTTGGGTGGCCATCATTCTTGATAGGTACCTTCCAGGTAGGGTGCGCATACAGTTCAACGAGTGTCAGACTCACCCTTGTTAGAAACCAAGATCACCTACATGCATGGATGCCATTAGTCACATGGGCGAAGAATCAGCAAAATGCACAACATTACAAAGAACAACTTAGCGATCAAGAAACCCTGTGTGAAAATCTAATGAAACCCCAGTGTGCACACCTCACACCACAACACCACTACACGTGCCTGTTTAAGCAAGCAACAAAGAGGAACAAGTGACTTAATTGTGTTATTATGCTTAATTAATGCATCATATTGATTAATTAATTGTCACTATTCCTCTGTTACTTAAGTTGAACTTTAAAGGCTACTAATAATTAATTAATTATTAATCATTGGGCGCACACCAGGGTTTCATCGATTTTCCCTTTTAGGTTTCTGATCCTCATAAGGACTGATCTCCTTTGTAACATTTGATTCCTCTTTAATGCATTTTTACACTTTGAGGTTCTTCATAATCTTTGGCATGCATTGCATCCATCTTGCATGTAGGTAAGGATCTTAGTTTCAACATGGCATCGTAGCCTGCATCTCCAGCCTACTTTGTTCGTGATCCGGGATATGGCCTTCAGTTGAGTTTCCAATGCAAGGGTTTCCCATACATCTTTTTGCAAGATCCGTAATTTTTCGGCGAAGTTTGGGCAGAAGAAAAGGGTCACCATTACGTCCGGCAGCGGCCAAAAACCCTAAGATCACCCCTTTGTTTCATCGATTTTGGTAGTTGGTCTAGAAGGCAAAAAAATTGCCTAGGGGCCGATGCGCCCCTGCGCAAGACGCTCGAGACACAAAAATATCAAAAATATCAAAAATGTGTTTTTTGAGATCTCTGCATCAATGCTCCCCTCGTAGAAAATAGCTTCGCCACCCGGCGGCCACCGGCCCACCACCGCCACCGGTGGTGCCGCCTTCCTCCACCACCGGCCTCTGTCCAGCCCCTGTGGGCTCTGTCTGCTTCGCCCAAGTCACATCGACGACCGGGGGCCATCCACTCCACCCCCGCGGGCCCTTTTGCGCCAGCCGGGGCCATATAGAGATCCGGGAGCTGAGATCCAGCCCCCGACCGGTCCAAGCCCCTAGCCCCGGTCATATGGAGGACCGGGGACCTATGCCCACCCTCAACCTCCCAAATGGAAGAATACCCGAGAAGTAAGGTATATAATTCACAATCAGGCACATTTTTCCAGCAGCCAAAAAATTCTTTTGCAGGGGGCTGACTTTTTGCGGTGACGGCCAGACGGCCATCAATTTTATGCTCATGAACTGCTGATGTCAGCATGACGTCAGCGACCGGACGGCCACTCTTTGCCCCCTCCTAGCTCTAATTTGCCCTAAAAGAGCAGTTTTTTTCTTTTGGTCATAACTTGGGCATACGGTATCGAAATTGGGCAAACGAGATATCACCGGAAAGCTGGGTTCCGAGGAATTCTAGTAGTGCTGTTTATTTTAGCATTTTACCGTTTTCCTAAGTATTTATTGCTGTTTGAAGTTAGATGTAATTTTTATGCTTCTGAGCTCATAACTTTTTGCCACGATCTCTGATTTTCGCTATCTTTGTGGCGTTGGAAAGGTATTGAGGAGCTCTATCTTGCTATCCATGCACTTTTTTGTATCTATCCCAGGTTGATCACTTAGTCCAGATTTGTCCTGATGGGTTGTTGGCGATTACTTGGATGTTTTGGCAGTTGGGAGAGTGCATCTTGCATCTTTGCACTTCATTTTTAGTAATACATCATTTAATAATTGCTTGTTGCTTCATAGATTCTAGAGTTGTTCCCGTTTGGAGTTTTCAAGTGTTCCGTAGCATCGGGTTTGCTGTTGCTTTATCATGATTCCTTGAGTCAATCAGTGACTCTCATCCGGTTTCAGTAGTAAACAGAAGAATCTTTCCTTGTTTGCAGTATCAGGTTCCAGTGTTACTCTACAGAGTTCTTCCAGTGCTTCTTTGTAGCATGACATCTCATTGTAAGGGGGGTTTTGTCCCACTAGGTTTTTCCTTATCTTACTCATTCTTGCATTTGTAAATGGGTACCTGATCAGGCCTAGTTGTCGAGACCCATCTTTTCTTTCATGCATCTTCTTCTAGTGTTTTAGCTTCTTCTTAATTTCATCTATAGGGGTGTTATAATAGTTATTATGCTTAATTAATTATATCATATTGATTAATTAACGTCACTTATTCCTCTTTGTTACTTAAGTTAACTTAGGCACATTAATAATTAATTAATTATTAATTATTAAGTGTGCACACTAGGGTTTCATTTAGGTTTTCCCTTTTACGGTTTCATAAGGATTGATCTCTTTGTAATATTTGATTCTCTTAATGCATTTTTACACTTTGAGGTTCTTCATATCTTTTGCATGTGACAGGTATCCATCTTGCATGTAGGTGATCTTGGTTTCTAACAACCCTATCAACAATTATATGGCTATATTTGGTCATACCAGATAGGGGGAGACTACATGGGGGCTCCATATCGATTCACAGGAAACAATGGAAGCTTTCAGAGCCTTGAGACTGGCTTAGATGGGGTTGGGAAGTGGAGGAGCTAATCTTGAGACCATGAGGGATTATGATGGACAGGGCCCATTGTAGGCCACATTGAGATTGACCCGTTCCCCGCAAGAGCATGCAGTTCCAATTTGGGGTTAGAAAGGAGGGATGTGCTGGACACCAACAAGATTGGTAGCATTTGAAAGATTTCCCATGAGTAGCTATTGCATGTACAAGATGGTAAGATGGATAGGGTGATGGGTCATCAGCAAGATGGTCACATTAGTAGCAACAATAGCAAGGAGAGTAGGACCTCTCTATAGATCCGCAAGTAGATAGCACAACTTACGCTGATTGAGATGCCGTGGGGTGGTTGGAGAGATACGCTTGGAGACCGCCAGTGATAGGTTGTAGAGGCATAAGTTTCTATTTTGATCTCAAAGAAAGATACCATCAGGCCAAGAGAGAACTCCCTAAGACGGAGGGATGCTCAACTCTCCAAAATGAGAATCTTTGAGCCCTCGATACAAAAGAATTTATTGGAGAATTTGTAGACATGTATTTTTTAATATATACATTCGTTGACCCTCCTAAGGCCTTGTATATATAGTTTGTATATTTTGATATCATACATGATGTTTGATGATGTACATGGCATTCCTATTTTGATGATATATAATATATACCATTTTTTGTGGCATGTATGTATTATGAGATGTTTATTATTGTTTATAAATGCTTATAAATATTGATATGTATATGGATGATTTATGATTACATGCTCATGTTTTTGTAATTTTCTAATGCAATTTATATGATTTGGATGGATGGATGATCTATACATGTAAGCAATAGATTAGGTTATGACTTATGATTTATATGTTGAATATGATATGCACTAATGATTTTTTGGATGCAGGATGCTTGTAATAGTAATGATTTTATGATGCAGGGTGTAGTTGTTAGTCAGAAGATATGTTAGTATGATTTAGAGATAGATAGAATTGTTAGACGATTGATGATATGTGTTCTAGGTCATTGTTACTACTACCTTTTTTCTTCCATTGAGAACCAAGTAGTTGTTTAGCAATCCTTATTGATATAGCAGATAGACATGATGCACCTAGGTATTAATGACCAAGGGAGCTTTATATCTATTGTGTGGACTTTGACTCTACAATCAAGGAGTATTCTTGCTCATACCATACATACGGAAACCCTTTTAGAGTGTATGGGTAAGAAATTTCAAAAATGCTTCAAAGTAGTTACATAGAAAGGTATGAAGTATTGATTATGCAACCACTATACAAATTATCCCAAAATTTCTTTCATACATAGAACAAAGCAAGTATTCACCATGGTAGTGTTACAAAAATATCCCACAAATAGAGCAAACAAAAAAGCAATGATCAATGCCCCATTCCCTCCTCTCTAAATCCTTATGGATATCCTCGAGAGATCCTAGGAATGTGACAATAAGATAAATCAAAAACATAAGATCATAAAAAGATAAACAATGTTGTATCGCTTGCCATAGCTATTTGATGTTTTAGGATGTTATCCATTGGTGATGTCCATTGTAGGAATGATTTATTTGTTAAGACATATGTCAAGATGTTGATGATGAATTATCGATACGTAGGTAGTTGAACCCTTAGGCATTGTTTTAGTCTGATGATCAAGTACTCATTTCAATTCTTTGCTTGAAAGTTTTGGATTTTTTTGTTTGATTTGTTGTTCTTTGTTGTGTTAAAGGTTGAAGGCGATGATTTTTTTATTATGGATGGAAATTTTATTGCATATAGGTGATAATGGAGATAGGATTTTTGAATGGTTAAATTGTGCTTTTGAGGTTATTTGATGTTGCTTTTATTGTTTTCAAGAATTTTAGATACAATTAGGGGGACCTAAAGGAACTGACCTAGTGCCTCGGGGGCTCATCGATGATGACCTTGCCTGCATGACAAACACAAAGACATCGTAGTTCGATTGTATTGAGTGACATTTTTTTTTTGGATTTTTCTGACTCCTTCCTAATGTTTTTGGATTTTGATAAGATATTTGAATGTTTTTTTGTAGATTTTTGACCAAGTTTAAAGACCACGATGAACACCTACAAGGGCTGACCTAGGTCCTAAGGGGTTGATCAAAGATTATCCTTGCCTATGCTATACATGGAGACCACGTAGTTTGACTTTTTGATTCAAAGCATAAAAAAAATTGTGACTTTTGATGTTTTACAACTTTGTTTTGGATTTTGATGATTTTCTATAAGTTATGGGATTAACAAGGGTCCACTCCACTACTAGGTTTAGGAAGTTTCCCCAAATTTGGAATAGGATTTCATTTTATTAGGGATAGGTGGACAATGCAACAAGGTTCAACACTTGATCAGTTATCAAGCCATGGTTGGGTACACGTTTTATTATGGTGATAGATGGAATGGATATGATAGTATATAGATAGCACCAATAGATGAGGATGCAATTATTATTCAAATGTAGTGCCTCTTTACCAGGTTTTCACTATGGTACCACTCCTAGAAGTGCCACAAGGTGGTTTTCACTTAAAGGACGTTTTATTTCTCTTTACTATTTTCTTGATTTTTTTGATTTTTTTTCTTTTTTTGCTTTTTTTTTGCTTGGTATATTCTGATACGCTCAAGTGTAAAACTTATTGAGATGGCTACTGTTAAGAGGTTCAGCTAGAGGTTCTCCTTCTGGTGTAGCCAACTGATATGCTCTAGAGTCATAGCTCACTGTTATGATGTAGGGACCTAGCCAATTTTTTTCAAACTTACCTTTCCCATCTTGATTTAGTTGGACCTTTTGACTTTCCTTTAGGACCAAGTCACTGACATGAAAGTTCCTATTTTTTTTTTCTTGTTATAGCTTTGCTTGAGCTGATTTTGATAGGCCTATGGATGGTTCAATGTACTCAAGTGTATTTCATCTAGGAGTTCAAGCTCATTGAGTCTAGACACCTAATATTCTTTATTTCTCAAAAGATCCTTTAATGACACTCATAGCGAGGTAGTATTGTTGCAGATCCGTAGACCAAGGAAGAGGGATTTGCAACTGTAGGTGTGCGGATGTTGGTTTTATAATCCCATAAGGCTGGGTTTAGCTACAAATTCCAATCGCAACCGACATCATTAACAATTTTCTTTAGGATTTTCAAGATGGTTTTATTGGATGCTTCGGCTTGGTTGTTTCCTTGAGGAAAGTATGGGGTTGAAAATAGGTGTTGGATAGAGAACCTTGAGGAGAGCTCATGGACATCTTGGTTCTTGAACAAAGTTCCATTATCTATTATGATAGTTTACAAGATACCTGTTATCTCCTGGATTTGCACCCTATTGAATTTGAAATCCAACAATCTAGTGAAAACATGGGAATGATCCCAAGGTGTGGGTACCTCAAATGAGACCAAACCTCTGGAGAAGGTTGGATTCCTAGTTGGTTATCACCTAAATTACTTCACTATTCTACTGATTGACAAGGAAAAGGGAAGAGAAATATGCATAACTGAGAAACTGAAAAATGAACAAAAAGACTAAAGAGGTGATACACCAAACTGAACTTGGACATAAACTTAGATAATCAACACTTGCTTAAAATGACTGAAAATAAACTTTCACAACTTATTCTTGTATGTCTTGGCATAAGTATTTCATAACAAGGTCTCGATGCTCAGACTTCTAGAAGGAAGGTGACTTCACAACTATAAGCCATTCACAAAACTTGACACAAATTATGTCTTGCATAAACAAACTCTTGCATAAAGGTGTTGAACATGAGACAAAGCTATAATAAAATAACAATACCTCACAAATAACTTTATTAAATCATTTGAATGCACATAATGAAGCAAGGAAAGAGAAGGAAAAACTCCAAAATCATTGATATTCAAGGTCTCCTTTGTTATTCATGTCCAAAATGTGAGTTACAGAAATATGCCAAAATCTAATAAAGGACTGAAAAGTCACTAAGTCCAAAAATTGCATAAAGAAGAACTGAGTACAATGAGTCAAATGAATGACTATATCATCAAATCCCAAGAAGTTGCACCAAAATAGAAACCAAAAACTACCTTGGATCAGATGCCCCCAAAAAGCCTAAAATCTAGCAACTAGATTCCCTCCAAATGAGCTCCCATGTGTGAAAAAAGCTAAGTTTGACCACACCAAGCATCTAGGCATGCAAAACCACCCCCTATATTCTCTCATAACCTCCAAAAAGGTGAATAATAGACCCTACATGCTCTCCATATGTTTGCAAAATTCCTCTAACTCCCCCTAGATGCTAGCAAAAACGTCAAAGCCTAACTTAGTCGTTTCAAAACAATAACAAGGCATAATACATAGTTCTTGCATTACAAATAACATTTTAATTAAGTGACTTATAACAATATCACTTTGACTAAATGCTTTACATTAAGACTTAATGCAAGTATAAGGCTTGACCTTGGAATTTTAAATGCAAAAGACCAAATCCAAAGGACTCCATAGCATGGGTATTTGAAAAAACAAAAGGAAAAAGCATAATACTTAAAGTCTTAGCCCACGAGATACATTAGTTACACTTGCATTTTTTTTAAAACAAAGTGATAAATCACCTTAAGTGGTCGGCATAGTGATTAGGGTACAAACCCTCATACCAAAACAATCAACCCCTAGATTTTTGGTTTCATTTGCATTTACCAACTTCGGGAAAGAACTCTCAACCTCCATGGAGACTAGGGTTCGAGCTTGAAACTTTGAGCACCTTCTACTGCTTGTGTCTAAACTCTTCAGGAGACAGATAGTAAGTTGTATTTTCACCAATCTAATGCACTTTGACTCCATTTTGAAACATTCTTGGGCCTTTAAGTCGTGGCTATAATAATCTTTTTGATGTGTTTTTTTGTGTTCATCCTCTCTATTAATACTCATTACTATTCTTGAGGCCGCCATTGGAGACTCGTTGATTGAAAACTTAGAAGAAAAATTATGGAAAGCCAGTAGCTCAACCCATATCTTCTACAACCACAATTGAAGGTAAGCTCTTTGAATATTGCATTCTACCTTTTCTGAAGGTTTGTTCATATCACAAAAGCTCAAAAAACCTCTCTTTTCCTTTTGTATTTGAGATTTTATTACAAAACCCCAAGCTATTTTAACATCTGTGAGGAATAACACTTCTCCAAGCCATGGCCACTGTAGACACCAACTAGGTTTTTCATATTTTATCTGTGGCTCTTCTGGGTATCCATAAATTAAGCTTTATTTTGTTTTTAAACCCTAGCTCGAGGGTCTTCACACCTGTACTCTACTCCATGCTTCATTTGCAGTTCTAGGTTTGGCTGTGTTTTAATTTTTTTCCTCAGAGACTTTGAGGGTTTTAAAAGAAAAAATGATAGTAGCTTTCTGCATTTAATATGACTTTGAAAGCCATAATCTTTGACTATGATCACTGCTTCCTTTAAGCTACTATTGTCTCTATCCTCAGATATCACTGTCATTTTATGCTTTTGTATTGAGTTTCATTCACTTTTGAGCAAGTGAGGGTTTCTATTTAGAATGCATTTTGGAAAAGTTCCTATCAGAAAGGTCATGGCTCTATTCCTACTATTTCCAGTCACTATATCTGTCACAACCAAATTTATCTCTTAACTTTGCTCACTATATTGTGAAATAGAATGAAGAATAAGATCATTTACTACAACCTCATCTACTATACTATCATTGTATGATCCCACCATTCTTTATGGATTTGAAGTTGTTTTTCATTGTTCACTAATGATTTAAACACGTATATAGAGTGTATGATGTCTTCCATGCATACTTGTTTCTTATGAGCTTTGATGACTATCTGACCTACTGCTCTAGACAATCATTCAAGTAATTGCACTACCTTCACTATGATGACTCTACTTGCTCTTTTACTATCATATCTTCCATTGACTGCTCTTCTTGTCCAGAAACTAAGGATACAAATACTCCAAGAAAGAAAACATAAACAAAACATTCTATAGTATATCAAAGGAGTGAACAGTGATTTCAATATTATGCTTTTGATATAATTTCATTAGACTCTAGCTTTCACAAGACTACCTTTGTACCTTTTGTATGATCATGCTATCCTATTGGAACATTTTCAATGTTGATTGTAAAGAAGCAAATCCTACACTTCCTGTAGCATCACTTCGAAACTAGTGTATTTATTCTATTGCCTCATACAATGAAAATTGACAATGTCAATTACCTTTTCTCATTTACATCAATGATTTTTCCTTCTCATGCATTTCTCTTTGGGATAGCAAATGAAAACATGCCTTGACCATTGTATTCCATTCATCACCCATAGCTACTCTAGGTAGCTTATAATAACTTCCCATTGAATAACTTAGAAGAATCTCATTGAATCCTTGTAGATGAGCCTTGTGACATGTTTTTATTGATAAGGAGTATCATTATTAATGTGATATGACTCTCGTTAATAATTATATCCATTCCTCATCAGTAACATCATGATTGATGAGACTAATCAACAAGAAACCAATGGTGATGTAAAAAATGCAATTATCCCTCTATAATGTAATCAGAGGGCAATACGCTAGGCTCAACCCTTGTGGGAGCCACATTTTACCCACGTGTTGTAATTAGATGAATCAAAATAGTAACAAGGATTTCACTTATACCTACACAAGAAGAAAACAGGTTAGATAAAAATTGAGCATATGATGGATGTGTTTAATTATGCTCTTTGTTTTCCTGGACATTTGCAGTATGCTAGTTATTTTAATGCAAATGAAGGTCAAGCTATATGTTTATAGATGTTTGCAGATATACTAATTGGTGATCCCTCATTGCTCTAACCAAACCTCATCTCATTCATGCAGGAATCCCAAGAGCAGCAAGGAGCAACAATTGGAGGCCAAACAAACTAGAAGGACTGAAGCTAATGCAAGACAAACAACTGGGATTCGTCATTCAGGCAATGATGGGTCCCCTATCTTTATATGTGCATTTATTTTATCTCCAAATGTATAGTTTTTCTTTTATTTGCATTAAAACAGTCAGTCTCATGGCTTGTGTGAGACATTATCCATTTACATTATCAATAAAGATTACTTTTCTAAAAAGATTGTGCACTCTCTTCTATGTTAAATGCATTTGCATAAAACAATGTAGTAATGTAATCTTTTAATTTTCCTTTAATGCACATGAATGTGACATAGCAGAAAAAAAATGTACCTTCTTTTCACTTGTAAAACATAACAGCTCCACCTGTTTGAGCTAGTAGCTAAAATAGGTAACAATACCATACTGATAGATTGAATAGTTAAGAATGAACTTTGCTATTTGTTTCCCTATGATATAGGTTAGAGGAATAGCCTTTATGCACTTTGTAAAGTACTATATTTTAGTGATGATGAACTTGTGCCCATTGGATGAGGTTGGTGATATATTTCCTACTAGGTCCAGTCCCCACTAAGAGAAGGTTCATGGAATAGTGATAGGATGCAACTCTTGTGCAGGTGCGTGTACAAGATTTTCATGTTGCTGGCATTGATGAAACCTTTTAGAAAAATGAATTGCTTCTTGATCTAGAGATGGCCAATATTACCCTGTTCGAAGTATCCTCTAGACTAGGTTAGGTCCACTAGTGTGAGATCCAAAAACACCTTCATGTACTTCTTGTAAGGTAGTTTTCATTTCTTCTGCATTAAGACATCAGAGTAACGTACCATCTAGACTTTAGTGGTATAGGGTATCTCCTAGGATAGAGAATCAAGAAGTTCAATGGATGAAGGTTTTCTTTTGATTGGACATTAGGTGGGGTGGTATGATTTCATGTTGGATATAGCCAAATGTGTCCTCATACCAAGGTGAGTCAAGACCAACAACATCACACACTAGTTCATATTTTGGGATGTCGAATGCTAGTATAAGCAATTATTCTACCAGGAATTAGTATCTAGGAACATTCTTAGGTATGTCCAGGAGTGAACCAATTGTAGCCATAGCATTGACTGCTTTTTTTGTTAACCCTCGGGATCTGTTCGATGATGACAACCTGAAATTATTGTTTGAAGTTGTCCACTATCCTTTTGTATGGCATAATATTGTCATCTTTGATATGGTATTCTTTGTTGACTTTTTCATTATGACTAACTGGGAGTGTCCATAAACTTGTAGTTCCTTAATTTTCCACTCCACGACCATTTTTTAACCCAGTGATCAATGCTTCGTATTCATCTATATTGTTTGTATAGGGGAAGGTGATCCTATATTCTTTTGGTATACTATCTCCTTGTGGTGTGAGAAATAGGATACCAACCCCTAAGCCATGTTGAGTGTGGGATCCTTCAAAGTATATGGTCCAATATGTTGACTCTTTTTCTCTCATCTAGAAATTATGCTATGAGAGGTTGATGGTCTTCGATGGGTGCTTCTTCTAACTGATATGTTATTATATATCCCTTGATGGATTTTCTATCGATGTACTTTATGTCGAATTCACTAAGTAGCATGACCCACTTAGCGATTCTTCCTACAAGGGTTGCCTTTCTCAAAAGATATTTCAAGGGGTGTATCTTGGATATCAACTTGACTTGTATGTTTAATATGTAGTTCCTAATCTTTTGTGTTGTGAAGACAACTGATAGGAATGCTTGTTCAATAGAGGTATAATTCAACTCATACTCAACCAAGGTATGGCTAATGTAGTAGACAACTTGTTCTATATTTTGGTCATCAATTTGGGCTAATAGAGCTCCCAAAGCTGTTGGTGTTGTGGACACATATAGGATCATTTCTTTATCTTAAATGGGAGGCATAAACATTAGGGGAGTGAGAAAATATTCCTTTACTTGTTGAAAATATTGGTAACACCTTCCATCCCATTTGAATGCTACTTCTTTATGGAGGAGGTGCATGAACAGATGACACTTATCTACTAGTTGTGTAATGAACCTTCTAATAAACTAAAGCTTACCTTGTAGACTTCACAACTATTTCAATATCCTTGGAGGAGGCATTTCTAGGATATCCTTGACTTTGGTAGGATATGCCTTGATGCCTCTTCTGGAAACAATGTAGCCCCGCAGTTTCCTGATGTTACACCAAACACACATTTCTTCAGATTGAGATGCAATTTATATTCCTCCAGTCTGTCAAATATCCTAGCTAAGTCAGCCAAGTGCTCATGTCTTCTGATTTATTTAGTTAATAGATCATCTACATAATCCTCCATGGTGATGTGTAATATGTCATGGAAAATGGTAGTCATCACTCTTTGATATGTGGCTCTTGTGTTCTTCAATCCAAATGGAATGACGTTCCAACAAAAAATTTCCCAATTGCAAGTGAAAGCTATTTTGTGTTGATCTTCAAGGGATATTTTTATTTGATTGTACCTGAAGAATCCATCCATTAATGAAAGCATTTTGTGACCAGCAGTTAGATCCACTATGATGTCGATGTTGGGAAGTGGGAAGTCGTCTTTAGGGTATGATTTGTTGATATCTATGAAGTCTGTGCAGATCTATATGCCCCTAGTGGGTTTTGATATCGATACAAGGTTGGATACCCACTTAGGATAGTCAATGGGTCTGATGAATCCCACATCCAATAGTTTTTGAAGCTCCACTTTGACTAATAATGCTATATGTGGGTGCATTTTTTGAAGATTTTGTTTAACTATTTTTTATACAAGGAATGCCATTAGGTGGTGTACCACTAATGTTGTATCCAGCCCAGGAATATCTACATATTTCTAGGAAAAGTTGATTTTACGTTCCTTGATGAATGTCGTGAAGTTGACCTTTTCTTCTAGATCCAATGAAGCTACATGATATGTTATTTTGGGTGTCTTCGTTGTTCCAACATTGATAGGTTCTATCCCTTCAACCAAATCTGGTGAATGTTCTTGATACTCTGTAATGGGGAGATTGAATCCTCCATCTTCTGGTGCCTCTGTGAGGTTTTCACCCTCAGATACATCCTTTATTTTTTCTTTTTCTTGATCTAATAGAGCCACATTGTGGTTTTCCCTAGGAGATCTCATATTGATTTTTACATTGTTCATTTCAATTATGCGACTAGAGGATGCAATATCCCCCCCCCCCCGAAAGTATGATCCTTTTTCTAGTTCTATGACAATACCATCTTTGTGATCTCCTTGATAGACACCCCGTGAACTCCCATGAACTTTGCAATAGCTTCGTTGTTCTAGAATAGGTCCACAACAGGTGCATGGTGTTGTTGATCCCAATCTATCAACTACAAGTGACATAAGGGTAAGTTATCATTGTTATCAACAAAGCTTATGGTGGATTTGGATGGGGAAAAGATAAGGATAGTAGAGTTATCCAAGTTCCAAAGGATATCTAAGTTGTAGTCACTAGAGGTGCAAGACTCCCATTCCCATTCATTGGAGTCTATTTCAGTATGGTAGTCTTCAGTTGTAGGTATGAAGGTGATGGTACTTATGCCAATGTTTTTGAATAGGTCTTCAATTGTTATGCCATTGTCCATAAGATGGTGGTTATTTGATGTCTCTTCAATAGTAGAAAGAGCTACTTCCCGATAAGAGGTAATTTCAATGTTTGAAGTAACCACATCTATCAAACCATAACCTAGTCCCATATTCTTCTTGCATTGTTCTATTATGAGAGGTTCTCTTATTCCTTTTTCATGTAGACCAAGGCCACCTTTTCTAGTGTATCCCATATTTCTTACTATCTGATAACCTTTATTGTTGAGATCCACGAAAAGGGGATGTAGCTATTTATGTTCCTCTTATTCTTATTTATAAATCCATGATAAGAGGGCCTCTTCGAATACCACTTCATCGTTCATGTCTCCCCACTTTTTGAAGATAGTGGGCTTAACTTCATATGTGATAACTTGAACATGCTTTATTTCCTTTGGTCATCCATAGGATTTTAGTGAGGGGGGAAGCTCCACAATGCAGAAGGATTTCTTGAAGTGGTATTCTCCACAACCCTTGTCAAGCACCTGGATCTTGAATTCGGATTTAGGAGGATCAGTTGATGTAGATGGAGTTGATGTTTTCATGGATGTAGTTGTAGATGTAGTAGATGGAGTTGTGGTTGAATCAAGTGATACTAGATTGACATAGGAAAATGAATGGAATGATATGTCATTGTTGGGTATTTGAAGGAGTGTTTTATACTTCTCCAGGTTTGAGCAGTAGTAGAAGGGTTTGAGATAAGCCTATACTATAACTTCCTTACTTTTGTGAGGAAATTTGAGGCATTGGCGAAAGTTTGAAGGGACCTCTTGCATTGCATGGATCCACGGCCGTCCCAAGAGAAGGTTATATGACAACTCAAAATCTAGTACCTGACAAGTTGTTTCTACTATTGTCAATCCCACTTGAATGGTAAGTCTTATTGTGCCCTCTGAGTTCCTCTCCTTATCATCATAAGCCCTTATGGTGATACTTTTTTTCTTTTCAATCATGTCATTAGAATACCCCAACTGCTTTACCATTTTTAGGGTACATATGTTTAGATTTGTACCCGCATCTATCAGGACTCTTTTTTTTTTGTGTTTATGGACACAAACCTCAAGATGCAAAGCTCAATTGTGGAAGGATAGTTGTGGAAGGTATTTTTTAGAAATTGATCAATGTTAAGGTCATTATTTACCAAAGAGTCAATGAGAGCTTTCCAAGATCTCATTATGTGTTGGTGATAAATTTAAAAGCTCAATGATGGAGATCAATGTGAGTTTTCTTTAGTTGGTCGACAATGCTATAGTCAATGGAAGGCTTAATGATGGCTTTGGCTAGAAGTGGAGCTCCTTGGATTGTGAATTTTCCTCTTCATGTAGTCACATTGCATTTAGGGTTTTTTCCTAGTATAGTCATGACATTGATATTTTGATTAGCTTGGGAGATGGTTCTTATGACCTCATCGTAAGTGAAGTTGGCTTTCTAGTAATCTTGACTTTTTCCTTTATCATTTCCCCTCTAGAATGATTGGGGAGTGAATCCTTGTATATTCCCATGTCTTGGTTACTGAAGGGCCCAAGATGATGTTCTATGTTGACCTCCCCTTTTTCTATTAAGTCTTGTATGATGTTTTTAAGTCTCATACAGTTATTCGTTGTGTGCCCCTTGATCTTATGGAGTTCACATCAATCATTCTCATTGTACCAAGGGGGTTTGAAGTTCGGTCCATCATAAGTTGTTTTATCGAGAATAGGAAGCCTGATAAGGTTCTTTTGGACAATTTTGTGCATAACTACCTCAAGGGTTTCTCCCAACGGAGTGAATTTTCTCCTAAACTGATTATTTTGCCTTAACGACCCTCTTTGAATATCTTGCCCTTTATTTTTTTGTTGGTTAGTTTGTTGATTGTTTGTAGGATATGTGAGTTGGTTATTTTGAGCATTGTTCGATGGGTAATTTGCTTGAGCTATTTGCACATTTTTTGTGGATTGCTAGGAGTTTGCACATTTTGTATGAATTTTGCATCTACCACTCCATCATTGGTAATGTTTTTGTTCTTTTCCCATATTTTTGTTTTTTCATTTGAAATTGAAGGTTGGTCTTCATTGTTATATAGTTTGATGACTCCCCTTGCAATGAGGACTCTTTTAATGAGTAACCCTTTTTCAATGGTTTCCTCAAAATTACTGGGGCACAACATGGTGAGTTGGTAACTGATGTCCCCTTGTATGTTGGTGACAAAGATATCTATCAGTTGTTTCCCAAGAACGGGCCATTTACATTTGCTAGCTTTATGTCTCCATCTCTATAGATATGAATCAAATGATTCCCCTTGGCTTTGTTTAATTTTCTACAGATTGGGGATTGTTACATCTTGTTCTATGTTGTATGAGAAATGGTTGACAATTTTCTTTGATAGCTCATCGAATGTTTTGATACTAGGTGGTAGACAAGAGAACCATTCAATAGCGGCCCCACTGAGACTTCGTGGGAAAAGTATCATTAAATAGGTATCATTGTGTTGTAGATCCATACAAGCTAATGAGAATTCTCACACGTGCTCTATTGGATCCCCTCTTCCCCTATATTTGTCAATTTTTTGTATTTCAAAGTTATTGGGGAAAGGTATCATAGATAAGTTTTGGTCAAAGGGACATGGACATATATGTTGTAGAGCATAGCTCTTCTTTGGTTTTCCAATTTGGATGTTTAATATCCTTTGGTTGAGATTATATAATTGTAAGGTTGCATTGTCACTAGGTATGTTCGTTTGGTAAGAAGAAACGTTGTAATCTTGTTGCCCTGTAATGTTATGTGCATTATATTGAGGATGTTGTGTAGGAATGGAACCTTGATGAACATGTTGTGTGTAGGGAGGGTTAGGTCCTTGTTGTGTATAGTGTATTTGGGGTACCCCTTGATGTTGTAGGGCACTTTGATATTGATTTTGAGGTACTCCTTGGTATTGTGTTTTAGGTACACCTTGATATTGTGTTTGAGGTACACCTTGATGTTGTGTTTGAGGTATACCTTTATATTGTGGAGTTGGAATTTGATTTTGATGAACACCTTGATTTTGAGTTTAAGGTATACCTCGATATTGATTTTGAGGAGTACCTTGATATTGATTTTGAGGAGTACCTTGATATTGCGTTTGAGGTACACCTTGATGTTGTAAACCTCCTTGATTTTGGGGAGCTCCTTGATGTTGATTTTGAGGGATGCTTTGATATTGTGTTTGGGGTACACCTTGATGTTGTGGAGTTGGAGTTTTATTTTGAGGAACACCTTGATTTTTAGTTTGAGGTATACCTTGATATTGATTTTGAGGAGTACTTTGGTATTACATTGAAGGTACACCTTGATGTTGTGTATTTTGTTGTAGAACTCCTTGATATTGTGTTTGGGGTACACCTTGGTGTTTTAAACCTCCTTGATTTTAGGGAGCTCCTTGATGTTGGTTTTGAGGGATACCTTGATATTGTGTTTGGGGTATACCTTGGTGTTGTGGATTTTGTTGTGGTTTCCCTTGTTGATATTGTGTGTTATTTGAAGGTTCATAATATGTTGGTTGTTGTGACATGTATTGTCCTTGTGTTGGGTCTTGAGTGTTCATTTGACTCATGCCTTGGTATTAAGGATCATGAATATACATAGTTTGAGCAATGGGTGGATTTTTTTGAGTTGATGTTGGCATAGTAATACTAGGACCTTGTTGTTGGTTCCTAGCTATGTTGGGTCACATTGTGTTAACATTTTGTGGCAACATGTTTTGATTTTCCAAGAGGTTGGGATTCTCTTGATTATGTTGGGCTACCACCACTCATTCAATTTGTGATGAATGTCTATACAATGGATTCTCCACATTTTAGGGAAAAGATTGGTCATTGGTATGTGTGTTGGAGAATAATGGTGGTACCTTGGGATTTACCATTGCTTTGGGTATTTGTCTCACTATCGTTTGGTCTCCCAAAGGAATGAGGTTTGGATCCTTAAGAATTCAATGTTAAAGTTTGTGGGCAACTTGGCCCCACTCTACGCTAGCTTAAGGAAATATGTATTAGGATCCTTCCCAATCATCTTGTCCATAAGTTTTTGTAATTTTGGATCTTTGGAGCATTCATAAAGTTCCTCATCAATGATTTTCTCATCACTATCATAATCCTCTATGATCATGTCCATGGGATTGGGAGATTGATTGTGTTTCCTAGCAAGCATGTCTTGATGTTGAAGGTGTATGTCATCATCACTAGGTGGTTGACTTGGTTGTGATTTAAGTTTTGGTTTCTCTTTGGGGGTTGAGTATGTCCTAGGATTGTAACCCCATTCTTGAGATTCTTTGTCGTTGGTGTTGGTGTTTGGAACACTAGTGCTAGTTTTATTGGCTTCCATCTTCCTCTTGTGTTGTGATCTCATTGTAGTCATAAACAAACTCAAGAAACCTTGGTAAGTTTGGGATAACAACTTAATGAAATGGAATGATGTGTTTTGAGATTTGGTTTGATAAAATGATGTACAAAGAAGATGTGTGTATACCTTTTGGACAAAGGTTTTTGGATGTTTCTTATGGATTTGTGTTGTGATATGTGGACAATCAAGCTTGATGTTGGATGGTAAGTTGTTGCTACTCAACCCTATGATAAGGAGATGAGCCAATTTTTGGTGTTGTTTGATGAATGAAGCTAAGATTTCTTATGTTGGATTGATGCTAGTTTAGAACACAATAGTTCACAAGACTCAAATCGATGTTTTTTTGTGCTTTAGAGGATATGGTGCTTGATTTACTTGAAGTAGCTATGAGGTTGCAAGTAAATGTTTCTCTAAAGACTATAACAAGCTAACGGTTTGATTCCTTGTGTTCAATATGCGTTTGAATACTAGGTTGTTGTTTTTTGTTGATTTGGTGATGTTTGAGGGATGTTTGATGAGATATGGTGCAATTGTGGTGTCCAAAAGATGATATTCACAAACCCTGTGTAAACCAAGTCTAATTTGAAGAATGGTGATGTTGGATTCTGACTAATAGGTTAATCCTCAGATTTAATGATAGGCTTCTAAAACAAGGTATTTAATGACAACTGTGAACACTACGATACATAGTTCATACATAAGCAACTAAAGTCTTTAGTCATTCCTTCCTGACCCATTACGTTTGGATGAGGATGAGGCACAGTATGTTATTTCCACCTAGATATAAGCTACTTTCTTTAGATTTTGCAAACTTTATATAGCCTATCAGTAAACGTGCTTTTAGAGTCACTTAAATGAGTTCTCCATTGTGGGATGTATCTCATTAGTAGGCCCTTATCCTAAAAATTGGTGACCACAAAAAAGCACAAAGAGTCCAAAGTGCTTCTTGTCACCTAGGATCGTCAAAAGATGCAGGGGGGGGAGGATACACACTCGGCTTGCCAATCATAGTGGACACAGTAGAAAAATCATAGCAATTTGATTTTAAGCCCAAAAATAAAGTGTGTAAAGATAACAATTCATTTTTTAGATGCAACAACTTCAAATGTTTGAGACTTCAAGCAATAAATGCCATAAACAATTTTTTTGCAATCAAAAAAGATAATTTGTTCAATTTTATGCACCAAATTGAAACATGAAGATTATAACCAAGTTTTAATGCACCAAAGTAAACATTTCAAGTTGTGTTCATTTTTATTGCACCAATAGAAAATGAGTTTGTTTTAATAGCACCAAAATGGAAACATTCAATTTGCCTTGTTCATTTTTATTGCACCAAAACAAAGTGTAAGATTTGTAGGTTATTTTTAGGTACATCAAAATGAAATGTACGATTTGTAGGTTCTTTTTATGAGCACCAAAATGAAATGTGAAATTAATTTTAAGTACACCAAAATGAAGTGTGATATTTATAGGTTCTTTTTAGGTACACCAAAATGTAAATGTTTTAACTAAAAATGCTTTGACAATTTGAAGGCCTTGGACCATTTGTTAACTCTACAAGCAAATAGTTAGTTGTTCACATGAAAACACACCATAACCTTGCAAGGGTTGCACCAACAATGTTAGAAAATTTCACAAAACACAACAAACAATCAGTGGTTAGGATTAGATAATTTGCAAATTTCAAGAAAGTTTGCAAAATTGATAGAATCAGAAAAACAAGTAAACAATGGACCTATTACTTGCAATAGCAAGCCTATTTTTAGTACAATAGTGGCTTTTCCAAGCAATAGCGGTGGCTTTTCAGGTCGGAAGCAACTTTGTTTAGGGTGAAAGTGTCTATAAATATCAATTTGAAAATACCCATACTCAAAAACCTACAACACAGAGAAGTCAAAAGCATCCTTTCTCAACAATAGCGACCAAATTTGGGTCGATAGTGGCAAGACAAAAGCGACAGATGTGTTCAAATTTTATGGTAAAAATGCTCCAATTAGCAAAAGTGATTATTGAAAAGGGTTTCTATGACTAAGAACCTGCAACTTCTCACCAAACTCAATGAAAAAATTAAATTTAAGGACCTAGGTCCCATCGGGCATGCCAAAATGTGTAAGGGGGAATTGGAAAGATGGAATGCAATAATGAAAACAAACAAATGAAATCAAAACAAGTTAAATACCAACCTACTCATGAAATGTGATCATAAAGCTATGAATTCAATCAAGAAAATCTAACATAAAGAGAACATAAACAAATTCAAGAATTATGATTTTACCATCCCATGTCGGAGTGTGTTCATATTGAGGATGTTGGAGTGTTAGGGATCAATATGAAGCTTCATTGTTGTTGAATGCTCAAAGGTAGTAGTATTAATAGTAGCGATTTCAAATACAAATGTGCTAAATGTGCTTCAATGGCTATTTTGACATAACCTCTCCATAAATTCTCTAGATTATTTGATCATTTTTTAGAAGGAAGAAGATTTTTTTATAGACTTTTAGGTTGTTTTATAGATTTTCAAGTTTCAGATGAACGATTGAGATTCAACAATGAAAGATCACGATCAATGGTTGAGAATCATTGAGAGGAAATAGATTGGTCAGTTAACTTCTCTAATTAATATAATTAAGGATTTTAATTGGATAATCAGTGGGATTAGATTGGAATGATTTGTGGGATTAAAGTCAGATTGAGTGTTTAGTGGGATTGAAGAAATTAGTGGGATTGGGAAATAGATTGAGAAATCAATGGTCATGATTTATTCAATCAAGATATGTGAGGAGGTATTAATTAATTTAATAATTAATTAATATTGGAGATGAACATGCAAGTTGCATGTGACTTTGACAAATAAATATATATTTATTTGTTGACCTTGTTGAGTGATAATTGATTTAATTATTCGAATTTGGAGAAGGAAAAGTAGTTTAATTAAATTATTAATGATAACAATTTAATTAATTTAGATGAATTAGGTATGTTAGTGACATAATTAAATAACTTGCATTTATTTAATTAATCATAATAGATAAGGTTAAATTAAATGATGACATAGTGAATTAATTAAATAATTTGAGATTATTTAATTAATAGAGGAAAATAGGGTTAATGATGTAAATGATGTTAAAAAAAGGATTAATGATGTTAATGAGATGAAATGCAATAGTGATAATGAAAGTGATGTTGATAATGAAAAAATGCAGTTTAGGATATGTGATATGCGTTAAGCCATTTTTACATGTCTATAGTACCATCCTGACACCATATATATACTTGATTGGAATGCTTTACAAGTAAAGATATCTAAGAGTGGTGTTGGTGGAGCCCACTTGAATTCTCAAATAGTGCAAAGTTAAGTTGCACGACAGAGATATAGTGCAGTATAAGGTCCAGTGGGACCAATATTCTGAGGATAGTGCTACATGGGAGAATGTAGAGGATATAGACTACTATTTTCCTCATTTGAGTGCTTAGTTTTGAGATATTTTTTTGTTGCATCGATGTGATAATCTTACCGGTTTTAGTGTGTGTTTAATAAGACATCAAGACAATGTCTCTTCCTAGTGGGGAAGGATGTCACATCTCGATCTTTGCTTGCATAAACCTTTTTTGATAATAAATGGAACTAGATGAGACCATTAGACAATATGTGTTTGAAGCATAGAATAATGTGTTTTCATGGATGATAATTTAGATGTTATCTTATGCATGCTATTGTGATTAAAATAATGATGAATTATTATGATGTGAATATTTTTATTGTTGATTATGGATTTATGGACTAACCTATTGATGAGATATTGAGTGTAAATGAGTGTGGGAATAGGTTGAAGATGAGAACATGGCTGAGGGAGAGATGACCTAGCCACTTGAAAATAGTTGGTATGATGGAAACCCTACACACACACTCACATAGTTGCATTCATCTTGCATTGTGAATGATTGTGAGTGCATCATGTTATCATGAGTATGTAATTTCCTATTGTGTGTTATGATTTAAATGACTATGTCTTATGCTTATTTTGTTTGCAAAAATTAAATTAATTAGGAAAATAAAATATATTTTTTTGAAATGTTGATAATGATAAATCTTACAATTTATATTTATTTATATATTTATATATATAATAATGATAGCATTAATTGTATATATGAATATATGTAAATAGCTTATTATTAAAAGGAGAAAGCAAAATTAAATAAAATAAGTTTTAAATTGAAATTAAAAACTAAATTAAATAAGTTTTAAAAACTCAAATGGTTTGCATGATAAATCATATGATTTGGGCTTGAGGAGAAAATTTCAGTTCTAAAAATAGAGACTGGAGTTGAGATTTTTGCATGAGAATTGCATGAAAATATTAACAACCATAAATAAGAGAGAGCTTAGCAAAGAAAGGGGTTCTTTTCAAAATCAAAGATTGCAACAACCAAGAATAGGGGTAGCAACTAAGGAGGAGGTCTAATCTTTGATATAACTAGCAACAAATATGGAAATATCAATGATTGAGCAAGAATTAATGTTGACAAGTAGGCTTCATATGCATGTTCTTTTGAATAATCATGTGTGTATTGGCACAATTATGGAGTTTTCTATGTATGGATTTGCATAATGAATTGAATAGGTTATTGAAAATAGTATCCATGGTTGTTTCAATAATTTGTGTGTTGAGTATTACTTATAGTGC
>VDFB02185527.1:0-24593 GCA_007258455.2 Sequoia sempervirens
TAATCTACAATTGGTCATATGTTAATGGGTGTAATGACAAAAATTCATAGATCTAACTAAAACAATAAACAAAGGGAAATAAAATTACTAACCCTAAACATATTTTTTGACAAAAGAAACAAGAGTTAACTACAATTTCTCCTATGGTAACGGGTATAAGGCCAAAGATGCACAAAGATAACTACAAACAATAAATGAGGGACGAAAAAATTACTAACCCTAACCATATTTTCTGATGAAAGAAGGAAGATTTAACTGCAATTTCTCCATCCATACAAAACCATAACGCCAAACACCCATGTAAAATGACTTAGAGATTCTGGAAACAATAGTTTT
Source organism: Sequoia sempervirens (assembly GCA_007258455.2). Taxonomy (NCBI): domain Eukaryota; kingdom Viridiplantae; phylum Streptophyta; class Pinopsida; order Cupressales; family Cupressaceae; genus Sequoia; species Sequoia sempervirens. Next base: position 337 of record VDFB02185527.1, read on the forward strand.
AACATAAACAATAAATAAATCATTTATTCAAAACACCCATGTAAAATGACTTACAGATTGTAGAGAACAATAGTTTTAAAACCCTTCAATCTGCTATAAAATAGATCCATCACCAATTAGTTTTACAATAGTATCCTATCAAACCAACCACGAAACTATAGCCGATGATTTTTAGAATAGTCTACTATCAAACCAACACAACAATGGCTCTTTCAAAAATGCAACTTAATCAATATATTTTCTGGCACATTTCGAACTATACTTTCCCACACTGCAACACCCATGTAAAATGACTTACAGATTCCAGAGAACAATAGTTTTAACATAAATAATAAATAAATCATTTATTTAGAACACCCATGTAAAATGACTTACAAATTGTGAAGAACAATAGTTTTAAAACCCTCCAATCTACTATAAAACTGAGCCAAAGCTGACAATTTTTACAATAGTTTGCTACCAAACCAACCACAAAGTCAAAGGTGATGATTTTTAGAATAGTCTACTATCAAACCAACACCACAATGGCTCTTTCAACAATGCAACTTAATCAAAGTATACTTTCCCGCACTACAACATTCAATATTGCATTTACTTTTTCTGCCTGCATTTACTTCATCTGCCCCCATCATACAACAATGACAGAATGCATAAACCTCACATGAGAAAACACTTACCATTCAGCATCCATGTATCAAGGACACCACCCCCACCAATTCCAACACATGTAATTTCCAATCTTCGGGTCACCAAAAAAAAACCTGGTCAAGTTGCAGCCAGTTGAGATATCTCTGAGGCCAAAAAATCTAATTCATGGTTGGGCTAACGAAAATCCCGACGAAAAATTCAAACAAATATCCTATTGGCTAATAATAATTAGGTTTATTAAGTTTAGTTATATATATGCTTCCACCTCGCCCTGGTCAATCTCTAACTTTGGTCTAAATTGAATTGACTTTTATTCTATTTTTAAAAAGATTCTTAATTAATGTTTTCTACTTCTTACTTTCATAATCAATAGATATTGATTAATATATTTTTAAAATGGATATTAAAATTAGTATCTACTTTCATCTAATTAGTATTACTAATTTTCAAATAATTTTCACATGTTTAGAACATTTTACTAGCAAAATTTATATTTACAAGACTAATTTTCAAATACATTGAACAACTTATAGGAATTTATAAATTAATATAAATAGTTTATGTTTAATTTGAGGACAAATAAGCATATATTTAAAATATATTTCCAAAAAGTCATTCTTCAAATGTTTTTAGTTTCCGCTATTTGCAAACTAGATAGTATGTCTAGTATAGTTAAAAAAGGAAATAAATATGAACAAGTAATTTTACATTTTATATATAACTATCACTTATAAATGAACTTTACGTGTATACATGTGCATCTAAACATGCAAATGCACAATAAATTGCCTCCATATCTCGCTTTTTTTTAAGATCATTAATTTTTTGTTTGTTGACTACATAATTAAATATGGCTAGTCAAGACGTAGAGCTTACAAAATGAATCATACATCTACCCACAATATCTGCCTACTCAACATCTAAATTTATAAGACCAATTCAAAATGATGAACAAGGCTTTGCAAGGGAAAAGAGGCATAGTCAAGACCTATACTAACAAAAAATTTATCTGGTCATTGGCTTATACTATGGACAAACTGATTATGACAACCTCATTTTCATGTCGATACTATAATATGCTATCTGTCCTCCCCTACTCCTTGATCAAATGTTCTTAATATTTTCTTCTATAGTTGATAATCCCAACTACCTATTACTCAATTTCTCTATTGTCTCTTCTTCCTTAATGTACATATGTATGTACATATGTATGAATGTGTGTGTATATATGTATGTACAAGTATATATATACACACATTCAAAAACTTGTCTTTCAACGCCATATCAACATGCTTTATGTCATACTATCCTGACAACTATTCCACATTATACAAACACCTACAACCACAACTATCATAACAACTTCAAATATCACAAACATATTTTTTGCTCCCTTGGAGGGAATCCAACTCTTCAAAGCACTTTTTATTGTTTTGTCTTATTCATTTATCTTTTCTAAAGATAAACTTATGCTTTCTTTATATTTTGTTGTTATTACGCAACATTGTAATTTATGTCAAAGGTGTATCGAACTTGAAAGAGGCCAAGCTAAAAATTGAAATCAATGGTTTAGTCTTTTAAAGATCCCTTGGATGATGAACAAACTGATTGTATCTATGCATTTTTCTTGTCTTCTCTTTTCTCCCTTTTCTCTTGCCCATATTAATGTGTTGTTTCGTAAAATTTTTTCATGGTGGTGCTTTCACATTAATAATGCAAGTAGACAATTTTTTTTCCTAGGGCGGTAAGACCACTTACTTGGCTCGAAATGGATGATTTGCAGCTTCCCGTCGGAAACTTGTTCTCTAAACATCTCAACTAGGCACTAGTTGGGATCTCTGGATGGGGAGTTAACCTGTTGTGTTGGTCAGCTCTCATTCTACAAGGTGAGAGGGTGTTCCGAAGGAGGGAAATGGATAGAAAAAGGTTTTCTTTTGAAGGTGTAATTGGTCATCTATAGATTGGAAGAATTAGAGGAGAATTCACTTGGTTTTACCATCACACAAATCATTGAGAAATTCGTGTAAACACTCAAAGATTTTTGAATGAGAAGAAAAACTGCAAAACCCTTCAAAGAAACCCTTACAGGATTGGAATTAGCTTAGGACTTATTGGTAATTTCTTCAATTAAATCCTAGGTTTATATGGTTTTCTAGATAAATACTTTCCTTTAGATTTGCAAACCCTATATTCATATGTTATTGTGCATCAATTTTTGAAATTGTCTAGAAATGGTGGAAGATGCAAATACGGGCTCAAAAGCCTCAAAATCCTCTGGTGGTTTCTATGAAATAAATGTAGAAATATTTGAAAAGATCAAAAAAATTGTACGGCCACTGGAAATTGCATAGGTAGAGCTTCTGTGCAAAGTGATAATGGTTTTCGCCCCTCCATCATCTGAAGATTTGTGTTATTTAAAGTTATTGGTATTAAATATATGGCTTTTAGGGTACGAGTTTACTTGAGACCATTATTTTGTTCATGAGCAACTAGATACACTTCTATGCAACCAGAAAAAAAGGCTACTTTGCTTGAAGCATTAAAGAAACCTGCCAAAATCTCTTTGGGTATCAATGTGGTTTTACATGGGAAGGCTAGGAATGATGCCAAAAATTCTCTAATGGACAAAAAATGTGATCCTATAAGGATGCATTGCAAGTACTTTTTCTCACCAATTTGCTCATTTTCCACAAAATTAGATTCTAGTGTGTAGTGTGATATTCACTAGTTTGTTAGACAATGGTAGGCCTAGATTTTCTTGTGAAGACTAACATTGTAGTAGGATTGATGACATTCTTATTGAAAGGCTCTTCACAATAGAAGACCATGTAGACCAAAGTTTAGAGTTGCTAGTTTTTATTGATGTAATGATTTTTTTGTCAAAAGCAACATAACGTGTAAATATTTAGGAGAAAATGAAAGCAAGCATTCTCTAGAGTTTTTCTATTGGGTTCCCTAGTCCTATTAGTTTTTTTCTATCTTTGAGTCAACATATCTAAATGTCACTATCTTTGTTAATAGGGGAACTAAAATATGTCGCATTGCTATGGTACTTGTGCATTTGTGATAAAACTTTTATGTTAGTAATCAATATTTATATTTAGTATATTCTTGTGATAAAAAATTTATGTTAGTAATCATAAGAAGAAAACAATCTTTTCTAATGTGAAATAGATTTTATATGATAGAGCATTGATTTTTGTAACATCAAATAGTGTGTGACATCAAGTCAACTTCAGTTTTTTATTACATAATTTTGGTTTTTGTTATTACCAGGGCTATCAAAAAATATTTCTACCAATGATATTATTTTCTAGTGCCAAGCACAAGCAATAATAGTATCTAGTTAGGAATATGGACATACAATCTCCTTCTCAATTAATGAAGCAACCTAAACAATAATTTAAGAGATTAAAAGTGCTTGGTATCTACTGGGTGGATATCATGTCAATATTACGGCTAGTGGAAGCTTCTTTATGTTGGACGAAGCAATACGAGCTGAACAACTCCATTAGAGATCTCAGTAAACTTGGCAGGATTATATTGGAAACCAAAGCATGCGAGCATTGCTCTACATATGTGTCAAATTGATTCTCTAACATTAGATATCCACTTCTAAACAATGAACATGCGCTCCAAGAGGTCATTGTGTGAGATAGAAAGGAAAACTATGTGTAGGGTCATAAGACAAAAGACTCATAATTTTCTAGTCTTATCTGACATATTACACACAAGCTCCAAGAGTTGTGGAGAGAGTTGTTAAGTGACAATGATGATTCGACCAAAACAGTTGAAGAAGAAGAAAGCATCTTGCACATGATCCAAGATTTGGAGACACATCTTTTAAGTGACTCCCATGACTATAATCCTAAAGAAATTAATAACTAGGAGTGGGATGATAACATATGGACCTTTGTATCATAGGATGCCCCATGTTTAATTTGAAGCTTAATCATGACGAAGTTTATTATTAATTTAAATTTGAAGTTTAGTCATGATAAAGTTTATAAATTTAAGATTAAATTATATTTTCATCCTTCAAGAGTTCAATTGTTCATAAAAGTGAAAATAATCCTTACATTGGGTCTACTGCATCATAATAAGGTCATCAAAGATGATGGAAATAAGGTCACCCTTGTAAAGTACTCTGATGTGTGGATTGAGGCCTGAGAGATTATGAAACTATTTTAAGAGCATGAATATGATTCCACTGACCCTTGCTTGTTGGGCTAGCAACTTTTTTATAACTTAACTGTTCAACAGTGTGAATGGGTTGATATTCGATGTGAGGACCAAGGGCTTGAATATTGATTTTAATGTAAGCATGGTTGCATGCATATAAAACACAAGAAAAGCTTACAATGTCATAATATGTTTTAGAGTGCTTCATTAATTCAAATATTTTGAGAGCATCCTTGCAAAATCCATGTTCTGTGTATCCTACAATCATTGCATTCCATGAGATGACATCTCTTTGAGGTATTACATGCCTTTTATATTCTTTCACATTTTGCATACATGTCCATCATGGCAGTTGCATCTGAAATGTCTAAACAAAATCCTCTATCCTTTAGGCTTGGACCAGGGTATGGACACCTACCAATTGCATTTTCTTGAAAGCTTCTAAAGATTTTTCAAAAAATTGATTTATCTCTCCTTCTCTCCCTATTCCAAACATAACATTAGCCTATTGATAATGGAGCCTAATTATCTCCCTAGTTCGAAGGTTTTATTTCAGTTGTGTTTCAATCCCTCTAATTGAATGCATAATTGCTAAATAATCTACCAATGGATCTCGTGTATTACACAAATGTATACAAAAAATGGACCTATTTTCTCCATATTTAACCTTCCACACCTCTTCGACGTACCTATTGCACACTAAGGTGCAATTGCTAGTTAGGGGAAATGTGCCAGTTGTTTTCCATGATCCAATTGTTGTTTACTCCATGTTTACCTGACTTCCCAATAACCATTTATATTTTAGTCATTACATTGTTTTAATTATGCCCATAAAAAATTACAAATTACACCAATATATGTTCACTACAGATTGTGTAGTTGACCAAAAAAATTAAACAACTATTGGTACATATCTATTTTCAATGAAAACACCTTGAAAACACATTGAATTTTTGTAAGTTTTTATCGGTTGCCCAATGAACGGGTAGTGGCGAAGTGGTAAATATGTAGGGGATGGAGGTTTAAAAACACCCTTTTTGAGCACCTTTCACTTGATGGGTTCCACAAGGTGCATGTTAAATACCTAGAAGCCAATTTTTTCTTTTTAAGGTCCTAACTTGCTTACGAAGAAGGCCAAAAAAAAATTGAAATTGGGCCTATTTTCCACTCTACGCAAATGCGTGAAATTAGCACTGACGACTACTGGTATGTCTAAAATTGAAAACCAAAATACCTTGGGGGGTTGGGGGGTCTAGGGGGAGACAATAGTGTACCAGCCCTTGGCGTGGTCTCCATGACAATACTCTGTTTCTACATGCACGTCTGACATACACAAAAATTTTATAACATGTCATCTAGTCTATCAACCTGTCACATAGCCCATGTTTTTACACTCTCTCTATCTTCCTACTTTTCTTTTCTTACTATTTTTCTTGTACAAAATGTATTGAAACTTCTACACAGAAGAATGTACACAATAGTCTATAATGCATGACAAGATTACACAGGTATATGGGAGGATGAACATCAACACAACCAACTCACATGTTATTGCATGTATTTTAAAATTGTCTACACACATCTGATTATTTATTTGTTCTTTAAATTTTTCATTTAGTTTAATTTATTTAAATGGGAAATCGCATGTACTACCACTACTGCTAAGGGGTCGGACTTAACCGACACACTCTAAGGGTACACTCCTTAGGTGGTCGGGCCCACTGCCTCTTTTAATCCTGAGCTTTTTCGGTGACCTTTATTGTTTCCCTTTTAGCATTTTTCTCTTCCATTTCCCATTTGTGACCTTCGCTATTGCCTCTGTTATGCTACCATGAAAATTTTAAAATTTGTAGAAAGGAAGCCACTATTTCTACAAAGTTTCATCGGCAACCATGGAATGAGCATGCTTTGAATTATTTTTCATGGTAAAGCGAGTGGATCATCAATATAGTTTATCTCTATTTTTTGTTGAAATAAATTAGTTTTTTAATCCCACGTGTCGGGTGGGAAAACTCAACGAAGAAGGGAATTATAAAGTGTATTCAGCATTTTCCAAAATTCACTGCCCCATTCATACTATGTATGATCAACTATTAAAAGCTATCAAAACTACTAAGCTTTTCTTATATTTAATTTTTTAAGTTTTCAACTTTAAGATTTTAATAATTATTAATAATTTGAATTATTAAAAATAACTTTCCAATTTAATTTTAGATATAAATTTATTAATAATAAATTCTTTATAATTAATATTTAGTGTTTTTTTTTTTTTTTAAATAGACAATAAAATTAATTTTGATTTTAGAAATAAAAATATTAATAATAAAGTATTAATAATTAATAATTAGTGTCAATTAATTTTTAAAAAATTAGACAGTAATAAAACAATATTAATTTTAAATAATAATTCTAATTAGAATTATTATTTAATAATTAATAATTAATTATTGGTTATTAATTATTTAAAATTAAAATTGATGAATAAATTACAAACAATTTATAATCTGACTTTTTAAATTTTGACACAATGTATGGTTTTATTAAAAAAGAATGTTCGATTTTGATAAACTTGACATATGCAAATGACAATTTGATAATGATTAGTGTATCATAATTGAATGATATGTACATAAAAATATCTAATACTTCAACATAATCATTTTGTACATATCTTATGAATTTTTTATTTCATGAAACCACATAATGTTGAGGCATTTTATCTAGCAATTCATATGCTAGCATTCATCCACATTTTCATACATGTGTATAAATACATGCATCATTACAATATTTGACCCCAAAAAATGTTTGATATTATTTCTTGATGGATCTTCATATCCAACTTTAAAGCTTCCATTTCAGTAAACATGAGGACATTGGTAAATGTCATTGGGTTTTGTTTTATGCCTTCTAATTTCACATGCCTAAACATCGTAATAGGTTGTTACGTACCTAGTTTGCATTTTAATCTACAAGGTATCAAATTTCATGAAATGTCATTTCAATTGAGGCATTCTATCAAATAGTTCTCATGCCTAATTAAGGCTCTGACATTTCATGAAATGGGATCCAAAAGCAATATTGGCATTCTATCAAATAGTTCTCATGCCTTGTTAAGGCTCTGACATTTTGCATATATGAGTTTGCATTTAATTGAAAGATTTGGCTCCACATTAATTAATTGCTTGTGATTGATTTGTTTTCTATTTCATGTTTATTTTTTTATTATTGCAATCACACTTCTTAGAGGCATTCTACCAAGCAGTTCACTAGCATTGAAGCATTAATTTGGTTCACACAAATTACTATGTACAACTCTTTAAACATCTTATTTTGAAACTCTTTGAAGCATCAAGTTAGTGAGTGTTAGAGACTAGTATTGAAGCATATATACTAGATATTATACCCATTAACATTCATTCACATTGTTAACATCTCTCCCAAGCATTCTCCTCTATCTTACTTTACCTTTCATAGTTCCCAATGTCTACACATTCAACCCATTGACTAGCCCGATTGATGAAACTAGACAAAAGTGGTGAAACAATTGTTGTATTTGGCATCATGCATGTAGAATTAAGAGTGGTAGAAATAACCTACCTATAGTTGAATCAAACACTATATTTATATTTTTTAGAAGGCTTGCTATTAGAAAGATGTCCTATATTTATAATTTATACATGGGTTATCTAGGGCCACCCATTTGTTATAAATTTCCTATACTACTAAAATTCCCTACTTATGAAGCACATAGTGAAGATAATATTTCATAAATGAAGAATGCATCTTGTTAAAAGTAACCATTTTTAAAATAGACCCAAAATCATGAGTTATTAAAAAACTTCATGGCCTAAGCAAGGACTCAACCATATCCTTATATCCTTACCTACCATCTAGATACCTTGAGCCATCCACTCTTATTGACTTGGCATATATTTTTATTTGTAGCTATCTTATATTTAAGTGGTGAAGAGATTTATTTGTGAAAATTGAAGAGAGGGTTAGTAGTCATAGCATACTATATGGTATAACCTATAAAGAACAAAGATTAAAAGACAAGAAAAATAAATGTAGTTCACAATAAGTTATTTCCACCATATACATTTCCATAGAGTTGTATATTTGGGTCATGTTAGATATGCCCACAGAAATAAAAGTAGGTGATACTATACAATTTATATCAATTGATTTATAATTGATCAATTGAACAAGGTTTGCATTTAAATTGAGTAATCATTTATTGCTTAAGCACAAATCTACAACTCCGTGAAAATCAATACATCATAGAAATAACTAATTGTGAACTATATTTTTTTCTTGCATTTTCATCTTTGTTCTCTATAGGTTGTACCATATAGTATGTTATGACTACTAATCCTCTCTTCAGTTTAAACAAATAAATCTCTTCACCACTTAAATATAAAATGGCTACAAATACAAATCTATGTTGATTCAATTGATACATGTAAATGGCTCAAAGTATCTAGGTGGTACACAAGGATATGGTTGATTCCTTGCTTGGGCAATGAATATTTTTTAGTAATTCATGATTTTGGGTCTATTTTACAAATGAAACTTTCAACAAGACGTTCTCTGCATTTATGAAATATGATCTTCACTGCATGCTCCATACTACTAAAATTCCTCACTTACAAAGCATGCAGTGAAGACCATATTTCTTCACTATGTGCTTCAGAAGTGGGGAATTTTAGTAGTAGAGGAATTTTATAACAAATGGGTGGCCCTAGATAGCCCATGTATAAATTATAAAAATAGGACATGTCTTTCTAATAGAAATCCTTCTAAAAATTCTAACTATAGTGTTTGATTATGAAACTATAGGTAGGTTATTGCTACCACTCTTAATTCTAAATACATTATTCCAAATACAACAATTGCTTCACCACTTTTCTCTAGCTTCATCAACCGAGCTAGTCAATGGGTTGAATGTGTAGACATTAGAAACTATAAAAGGTAAGGGAAGATAGAGGAGAATACTTGGGAGAGGTATTGTTAACAATGTGAATGAATGTTAATGGGCATAATATCTAGTATATATTCTTCAATACTAGTCTCTAACACTCACTAACTTGATGCTGCAAGGAGTTTCCAAATAAAATGTTCAAAGAGTCGTACGTAGTAATTTGTGTGAACCAAATTAATGCTTCGATGCTAGTGAACTACTTGGCAGAATGCCTCCAAGAAGTGCAATTGCAATAATCACAAATTAAACATGAAATATAAAAAAAAATCAATTTCATGAGCAATTATTTAATGTGGAGCCAAATCCTTCAATGAAATGCAAACTCATATATGCAAAATGTCAGAGCCTTAACAAGGCACAAGAACTATTTGATAGAATACCTCAATTGAAATGGCATTTCATGAAATGTGATACCTTGTAGATTAAATGCAAACTAGGTACGTAACAACCTATTACGATATTTAGGCAAGTGAAATTAGAAGGCATAAAACCAAACTCAATGACATTTACCAATGTCCTCATGTTTACTAAAATGGAAGCTTTAAAGTTGGATATGGAGATCCATTAAGAAATAATATAAATTTTTTTTTTGGGTCAAATATTGTAATTATGCATGTATTTATAGACATGTATGAACATGTGGATGAATGCATGGCATAGAATTGCTAGATAAAACACCTCAACAGGATGCGGTTTCATGAAATACAAAATTCATAGGATATGTACAAAATGGTTATGTTGAAGTCTTAGATATTTCATGTACATTCAATTGTGATACATTAATATCATTATCAAATTGTCATTTATGTATGTCAAGTTTGTCAAAATCCAACATTCTTTTCTAATAAAACCATAAATCGTGTCAAAATTTAGAAAGTCAAATTATAAATTGTTTGTAATTTATTCATCAACTTTAATTTTAAATAATTAATAACCAATAATTTATTATTGATTATTACTTAATAATTTTAACTAGAATTATTATTTAAAATTGGTATTGTTTTATTATTATCTAATTTTATTAAAAAATAATTCTAAATATTAATTATAAATAATTTATTATTAATATATTTATTTCTAAAATTAAAATTGGTTTATTATTGTCTAATTTTTTTTAAAAAATAATTGAAACTAAATATTAATTATAAATAATTTTTTATTAATAAATTTATTTCTAAAATTAAAATTGGAAAGTTATCTTTAATAATTCAAATTATTAATAATTATTAAAATCTTGAAGTTAAAAACTTAAAAATTTAAATATAACAAAAGCTTATCATTTTAATAGTTAATCATACACGGTATGAAGGGGGCAGCGAATTTTAAAAAATGCTCAATACAATTTATTATTCCCTTCTCCGTTGAGTTTTCCCACCTGACACATGTGGGATTAAGAAACCAATTTGTTTGAACAATAGATGGAGAGAAACTATATTTGATGATCCGCTCGCTTCACCATGAAAAATAATGCAAAGCATGCTCATTCCATGGTTGCCGATGAAACTTTCACAAACACAGTGGCTTCCTTTCTGCAGATTTTGAAGTTCTCACGGTAACATAACAGAGACTATGGCGAAGGACATGAACGCGAAACGGAAAAGAGAAATGCAAAAAGAGAAACGGTGAAGGCCACTGGCAAAGGTCAGAATTAAAGAGGCAGTGGGCCCGGCCACCTAAGGCGTGTACCCTTAGAGTGTACCGGTTAAGCCCGGCCCTGCTAAGGTGCCAGATGTGGGCTCACTTTATACCAACACTCACCGCACTACATGTTTTCTCCTTCATATGCTCTATGCCGACAATTCTGAGTGCTGTAAATTAGATTTAAGAAAAGTGTTTACCAGCCAAATTTGAAATTTAAAAAGTAACAATGCCACTAAAACCCACGCTAGTGCTTCTTCACCATTTGGTTTCTCCCTATTGCTCTTGTTTACAGATCCTCCATTTTAAGACGACAGATACATATTTAAAAGATTGTTTTTGAAATCATTTCTGTATCTTTTAGTATCAGTGTTTCAGATTATTTTTTATTGTGGAATGTTGAGTATGATCTGAAATGTCATACAAAAATATATACAGTCGATTTTAAAAGTAATCTTTTAACAATTACAAATTTGTGAAGATTGGTTTTGAAATCAGTTGTGTATGTCTTAATATCAACATTTCAGATCATTCTCCTTTTCTTGATGAATTCTTAAATATAATCTGAAACGACAGTATAAAAATATACACAATTAATTTCGAAACAATCTTTTAAATACTACATGAAAACTCATACCATTGAATAATGCATCTCTCGATTGCAAAAGCTTTTAAGGGCTCTATAACTTGCTATTTTTTCTTCATTACTTAATACTTTTTGGGTTAACACATCCCTTATTCCGCATCCAAATTCGATTATGCATTTTGCATCATTTTTAAGGAAGATGAAACTTGTTGGAGATTATAATCCCAACTACCCCAGCTCTGTATGCTGATCATTTAAAATAGAAGTTTCTAACCAATTGCAATTAATTCATCATCGAAAAGTTTCCTCCACCAACTTCTCACTGACCTTTATTGCTCATGTTGGTTACTGTTTTCACATTATACATAATTCCTAAGCCCTCTATAAATAAAGGCAGATGTAATGTGGCTATTCACTCTCTTTCTTGGGAGTCCAGCTCCGTAGAGCTGTTAGAGATAAGAAGATGAGTTTGTATGTGGTTCTAAGTTTGTAAGATGATATGAAGAATGTAATCATATCTGAAGGTTATCGAGCTGCATCTCAATCAATAGATGTAATGTTCTATTTTGTTTAATATAAATCTGTCTCTGTTCTACTGCTCCCCTGTTTTCTACAAAATTTGTGTCGATCTTGCAATACTGATACACGAAAAGTTTCTTTCTCGTCGCCAAAAGATACACTTTAATTTTTTGTTTGGGGTATTTTCTACAATAAGCAGTTCCTAACTTATAAAGCTATTTTGCGACAAAAAACATGACCGGTGGAATGGAAGGGCAGCAGCACCAACAGCAGGATTAGAACGATAGCCAGAAATAGACCTAGCAATAGTGGAGCTTTGGAGATTGAGAATCATGACAACCAGCAAAATCAGGAGTTAAGGTTAGGTGAGATGGATCTCTTCATTAACCTCGCTCATCTATGATGTACCCGACAAATCCTAGAATGGTAACAGTGTCAATGTCTGCATTCCCACAACGTGGCCTTCTACTATCCACATTGAGCACATGCAATTGCTCACCAATTAAGTAAAGGAAATTTGATCACCACTACCTATTTCTATTCGATTTCAATAAAGCATTTACTTGCCACTACTAGACGCTAGTTAATTTATGTTTATATGTGTATTTTTTTAGATGTACAATAAAAGTGGACGACAAACCCAACTATTAGAGAATTGACTTAAGTGAAATAATTAAATCCTTCATCAGTAGTGACTGCACTTCTACTGGCATGTTCTAGAAATGACGTCTTGTTCTAGAAAATGCCATATTCAAACAGCGGAAAATGATGGCATGTTATTATCTATACCAACCCTAGATGCACTCTTTAATGAGGTGACTGGTTCTGTTTGGCCCCGCTCTTAGCCTCCTGTTTAGCGTGGTTCTTGTCTTCCTCGACGGACTCATTCTCCTCCTCAACGGGCTTGTTAGAGGTGGCCCTCTAGAGGAGCAGTGGGGAGCAGCGGTGGCGGTTTCGGGTGGCCCTCTGATGATACTCCTGCTATTGGCTCTTGTTGGCCAAACTTTGGTAAAAGCTTTCTGCGTCTGCACTTGCAATCTCGCTCCAATGTGAGGATAAAGATAGAAAGAAAAAGAAAAATGCTGATGATGGATGGGGTCCTCCTAACGTCACTTTAGACCCCGCTGATGTATGGGAGAAACACATGGATGACAGAGACCGTATTTTATATGTTTGTAATTTATGGATTTATTGGCTAGGCCCAAGTGACTCCAGTTTTTGGTTTTCTGGGTTCTGCCCATGTGACTCTTGGGGAGTGCCTTCTTAACGCCCTTTTTTGTGAATATGTAACTTTATATTTATTAATAATATAGATAACTGCCTATTCATCAAAAAAAAGTTGTAGAGGCTTGCAGAGAAAAATAATAATCAAGGTGTGTTTCTTGTAAATCATAGGACTCTTTGCACCTACCTCTGAAATCATGAACAAAACTGAGCTAATATCGATAACATTATATAAGTGAATTCCTCGTAGCTCTTTGCCCCTTATAATTCGGTTTCATAGATCTATTTATCATTATGAAAGCATGCATACAAATAGATCACTTACCTAATGCAATCCTTATGTTCCAAATAGTTGATGCCCGCTATTCTCCTCGTCTGGCTCTGAAAATATATAGCTTAGAAAAGATCCACAATTGAAAGATGGCGCTCTCTGATAAAATCTCTTCTTTGCACATGTTTTATCATACAATTCATTTCATTTGCCTATTTCTGAAATCATTTATGGAATCAAAACACAATAAGATCGATCACTTACGTAATGCTCTATTGTTGCTGAGAAATGTTATGGTCTCCTCATCGGCCTATAGTGAATTTGAAATGCAATCTCTTGCTGCTGAAAAATGCCGACAACAGAAATGCAGTATGTTAATGCTAAGAAATGGCGAGTACAGAAATTCAATCAGTTGCTGCTAGGAAAGAGAGTAAAGTGAAATTGAAATGGCGAGTGGAGAAGTATAATATTCGTGCGTTATGTTAAAGCGGAGACGATTCTTTAAGGTAACCAGCGAACCATCAAGGCAGCACATCTTTAATGTAACGGCCAGCACGAATGATGAAGGCAGGAGAACGTGTAACCGCAAGTACGAGCCATGAAGCAGGAGAAGTTTCAAAAAATGTACACGCATCTGTGCTTTCACTATAGGACGCCTCTCGACGTAAAAACATAAACTACTTAGCGTAAAAACTTTTTTCTACAGTACAGTCTTCTTATGCCTTGAATTTCTAAATAGAAAGACCATTGCAGGAAAATCCATAGCTAATTATTATTATGGACTACTCAACTCTTTATACTGGGCTCATGAGATCCAATTACATATATACATGTAGAAATATGTTTGCTTCTTTTCTATGTAGAAACCATTAAATCCTCCCCGAAAAGATAGGAGATCTGATCGACCACCCAGAGGGTTCCTGGTTCTGCATCCACCATCTGCCTTTGTGGAAGAAGAGGACATCTGCAAAGAGGACATGTGCCTTCACGCTGATCAATCCATCTATCCAAACAATTTCTATGAAATACATGACAGCAATTACAGAGCTCTCTTATTTCGTCATCTTTCTCAAACGAGTTCAAACAAATGGAGCACACGATATCCACCTCGATCTCCCTAAACCTCTCTGCGAATTTTGCAAACGTCAGCACTGGCAACTTCTCTCTGATGATGTCTCCGCACATAAGGGAAATCTCAGAGGATTCTTCCAATGCAGAGCTTTCGGGCTCCAAGAATCCAACTCGAGAAAGGACCCAACAAATCGCTTTGTTCACGTCTTCTAAAGCAGAGATAAACTTGTGTAGAAAGCTTGGGACCAAAATACCAGTATAACCTGCAGAAAATCTTATGATCCAACAATCGGCCATTTCTTCAGTGGTAACTAACAATCTCCCTCGATAAGAGATGGAAATGGCAGAGTAGAATTGGTATGAAGTCCCTCAGAGCCAAAATATATAAATATATGGAGGAAGAGATTCTGGGCAGGCCCGCTAAGATATGAACGGCTCCCTTGCAACTGCTCCGAAGCGTCGTTTAATGCGCCTCGCCACTTTCAATACAAACCCCAACGTGGAAGAAGAGTGGGTTTTTCGTAAAAGCACATGCGTTCAAATAATTTGTTGACAGTAAAAACAGATTCGAATCATTTGCTAATTAGTCTTTAGATCTCATTGTACGCAGCGGAATTATGAAGCAAAACGTTTGCAGTTTAATCGACATGATTATTTTTGAAATCCGGCAATAACATACTTATTTTCACATATTATAGGGTTTGGATTTAAATATGGTGGGTTAAATTTGTGGTTTCGATCTATCTATTTATCACTTCTTTTCATTATCACCGTATTATTTAAATTCCCATTATTATCTAGAGAGTATTATTAGTCCACCCTTTATAAGCAGGCCTAATGTTTTGGTTGAGCAAAATGCAATTTAATTGTGTCTTGGGAACCGAGCGGCTATGAAACAAGCGTTAATACAAAGTTTATTTTTCATTTATTTTACTGAAAAAAATTAGAGTTTATCTTGCCCTGGATTGGCGAGTGCCTAATTTCCTGGGGGTTTAAATTTTTTGCATTAATTTTAAACAGTCTGTCCAATCATCGGGAGAGGGTGAAATATTACGGTTCTATCCCTAAGTTTTTTCTGGTTTTTCAAGAAGGGCACGTGGACCTGGTACTGGGCGCGTGGCATGATAATGCTTCCACTAGTGATTAGGGTTTTAGCAATGTTTTCCATGTTTGCAGTGTTCGCATGCAAGGGGAGACGTGGCTGGCCTGCAGTACATTCTTTGCAAGCATTCCACTTGGGCTGATTTTACACTTGAGTCATAAATACAAAGCAAAGAACAGCCTCTGAGGTTTCCCTTGCTCGGGTTTCATTTTGTGTTATTAGGTTGCTACCGCTAACTATTGAGCGTAGTCTCTGTTGGTTTGTGTGTTGTTTTCATATTTTGCACTGACATTTCTATTTTCTGTTTGTTACAGGATTTGGTACGATATGGGTAGCAAGGGTAATGATGGGATTTTGCAAGCCATGCGGGCTGTTCTGGGTACGAAAATGTTAGAAATGGAAATAATCCCAATTCTTCACCTTGCAAAAAATGACGGCTGCTATTAACATAATTTTCGAGTCGCCCAGTTTTCAGAATAAAGAAAAAATTAATGTTTAACACACGACTTCCGGCTACGGCGCTAGGGTTTCAAGCACAAAGAGCAGCCCATATGGAGCTATGGTGAACTCAGATGGCTGGTGCTTGGAAAGCGATATAGATGGTGATGGGAAGGGGATTCCTCCAGCTCGCCTCGATCTCAAAGGCATTGGCCATGGCAGTAAGTGTGACCATTGCTAGGGATCTTCAGCATCATCTTTCACTCCATTTGGTTCTTTGAAATGGCCTGCCCTTGATGTGGATATGGATTTTGTGGATAGGTGGGTCTTTTCTCTTTTTAACATAATTTTCAAGGGTTTCAAGTTGGAAGCAACTATTTGATGGCATGGGATTCTCCTCCTACACTAGACATGGCACCAATAATTAGCACAGTATTCCTCATTCTAGTATATGTTGCAATATAAATAGGAGGTTCTGTATTTTTGTTGATACGGACATTTTTGCTTGCAACAGTGGGCCTTTTGACATCACAAAAACTCTTTTTGGGTATGCTTTTATTGTATTTTTCATGCTCCCCATGCCCTTCTTTGATAGGACACCGGTTTGTCGGATCTTGAATAGGGTTTGTGAGACTTTCCCTCTCTAAAACTGCAAATGGTCATTCTATTACTTTCTAAATTGTTTAGAAGATACAATTATAGACTACTTTCCACTGTTAGATAAATTTGATTACAGATTGGTATATTATTTGTAACTTTTCTTCGAATATCATTTGAAGAAATGGAAGGGTTTTACTCTGATTGACTGATATATATATTCACTTGTGCAGCTTGTAGTAAGTGGTTGATGACTGACCACTAATTCAAATCATGTCTGCAGGCATCAACTGATCAATCTGTATTAGATTTAGAAATTGTTGCTAGATTGGGTTGGTTTTCCTTCTCAATAATTCAGCTTTTAGGGACTGTAGCAGTTATGTCAGGGGTAGCATGGCAGTTATCTATTATATTTATACCTGTGACTGCAATCTGCATATGGTATCAGGTAATTGTCCTGCTTCTTTGTGTCTCTCATGACTGTTTTATAGTTAATTATATAAGGTTGTCCCTTCCTCTGTTGTTTTGTATCATTTTGTCATTTCTTCTATAGTATTAAAATTGTGATGATGCTGAAGAAAGCACTAATTGACTTCAAGATTTTTTGCTTACTTGCTAACTAGAATACATGTTGTAGATCCCATGATATTTTGCATCCTCATACTTTTTCGGAGTTAACTATAACCAGCACATATTTTGCATTCTCATTCTTCAGAGTAAAGTTATTCTAAAAGTTCATCATGGTTAGCATAATATGTGTACGTTTTGTCTTCATCAAAATAACTACTAATTTGCTAAATTCTAAAATGAAAATATTATTGACCAAATATATACTAGAGCCAACTATGTGTTGATGCTAAATCCAACTATGTGTTGATGTCTAGTATCAATTGACATGGCACCACTCAATGCCATAAGTGCTATTTGTTGTTCGAGATTGTTATAGGCTCTCATTCTAGGACAAACTTGGGAGGCATAATGTGTAATAGTTGTCTCACAATTATGAGGTGCAAGATGTGTTTGTTTTGATTCTGTATGGATAATATTTCCCCCTTTTAAGAGGCCTTTGGCCCCAAAAATGTTAATGTTTTCTAAGTGTAAGAATTTTTTCCACTTCTCCTTGGTGTACCACTTTGCTTTCTTGGGTTTTTGTCCTTTGGTCGGAATCTATCCAAGCTCTTGTGGCCCTCATTTGGCTACTTTCACCCGCTTTTGTAGGATTATATCCTCCTCTAAGTCCCCATGTGCATCCTCCTCCAAGTCTTCAATGAAAGGCAATAATTGTCTCTTATCTTCCTCATCTAACACGGGAAGCTCATAAAAATGTAAGTTCACACTGTAGCATATCCATCCATATGCCAGGAAAACGGCTCAGGCCTGAACTGTCTGAATAAGTCATGAATCTAGGACCAAACATCCTGAGCTATGGTATAAAACCAAAAGAGATGTTTGAGAGACTCTTGATGCCCACAAAAATGGCATTGAAGATTAGGAATGCCCAAATGGGACAATTTGGAACCAATAGGGAGGCCTTTAAATAGCAAACACCAAGTAAAGTGAGCAAATTTGGGCTCCGACACTGCTAACCATATGGTGTGAAACTTGCGTTGCCGGACTGACATGGGTGACTCAAATGCCACTTTGATTCTTGACAAATCCTAAAAGAGCCATCTCCAATGGAAATTGAATGATCAAATTCTTGAAAAAAGTTTTTAACATTTCATTACTAGACCCCATTTAATAATTATTAATAATAGTTGCAAGCTTTGACAATGCATAGCTGAAGTCATAATTTGCTTCTTATCTAAATTGATATAGCCTTTTCTTGTTGTAAATCTAAACACTTGAGTGACAATGAGTAGACTAATTTTTCACAACACATTTTGAATGTATTTCTAGAGTTTTTTGTCAGTGGGATACTGATAATTCCATGCTTTTCTTAGGCAACATAGCTGTATGAAAATTTGTAACAGGAAATAGAATTCAGTTATTTCATTCTTTTATGTCCCTCCAATATCAATAAAAGCTCTAAGCAATTAATTTTCACCCTATTACTCACAATGTAGAAGGAAAAAATACATCTTTGAGTGAGTGGATTATGTTCATCTTAGATATTGTTCAAGTTACCCAGGCAAAATAAGAAGCAGAAAATATTCAGGTCTTTCTAATCGGAGAAAATTCCTTGTTTGTATTTTTCTGATGGAAAATGAATTGTGATTAACACATTGTAAATTGATAATACAGGAATAAGTGAAAATTTTATTCTGAATAGAAGATACAATATACATACTATTGACCCTAGATCTAGCCTGACTTAACATTTTCAGGTTCATTGGGAAGTTGCCAATCCATGGTGAAGCTAATAGCAAAGCTGCTTTGTATCGTGAAAGGCTTCAATTATTGCAATAGAGGCTTGCTTGTGATAATGGAGGTGTTAGATGTCTTAAAGATTATTATAACCCATACCACAACCTTGTGATCTTTCAATGCTTGAATGATACCCATATTTCTTCTTTAGTGCACGCTTTAACTAGAAATATATTTTTATATTCCTTATCAACTTCCAAATTTTAAGGTGATTTCTCACCTGCTGAATTTGACACTTTCTTCAAATTGCCAATCTCGTCTGTGAGAAACAATCTTTCTAATTGAACCATTTCTTTTGGTATTGTATTCGTCTTCAAATTCATGATCCCTTCATCTATTTTTGTTTCAGAAGTTGCACACATTATTTGAAACAGAGGAGATGGGTGCTAGCTCTACTTAAAACCTGCTTAGTCTTGAATGTGAAATCTTCTTTCAGAGCATAAGCTTAATATTAAAATCCTTAAAATCCTTGATCAGATCCTTGTACTTGATTACGATAAATTGCTGATCTCTTGTCATTTTAGGAATATTCTTCTTTTACCTATTTAATTAGGAGCTCCAAATCTCTGAGTACTAGCAATTACTTAACTTTATTTTTATGTGCAAGGAGTTTACAGATCAGAGCTCCATATTTCCCTGCATTATTTGTGCAAGTGAACTGAAGTTGAAAGGCAGTCAGTAATAATTATCCTTTTGGGTGAATTAACACTACTCCAGCACCACATCCCTGCTTTGACAATCTACCCATTTTGTTTTATTCATCGGTATAGTTAAGTTATCTTTGGTAAGATGCACTGTAGGCTTTTCCTTGATGGGGTCCAGTTTTTGATCTCTAGAACATTAATATCAAGCATTGACGAATGCATGGACTAGAGACTACCAGCATCATCTTTGCTTGGATGTTCTAGTTTCTCATATAAACAAGGATGGATCGGTAGTAACCCTTAGGAAAAACTGTCTGGTGCATAAATTAAAGTGTACTTGAATTCAAGCTATACATGGTTTTGCAAGTAGCTAGGTGGCATTGCGCAACGAAGTTTACGTGCCTTGTCTCTGCTACCACATTTTGCATATAACAAAATCCCATTCTGCAAATGTAACATTAGTTAAGGACTTTGACATCTACCCTTGTAACATTCCCTTGTAAATATTCAGCTATAGATTTAGCCAGGCTATTTCTAGTCCTTTTGTTTAATCATGACATTTATGTACACTATAGTTTTGCCATGTTTATAAATAAAATGTTCTTGTGTTATCTGACTTTACAAAATGGTTGTGTATATTCTTTTTATTTATCTTGAAACATCATTTCTTGACTTTGTGTTTCTCAATTTGATGTATTTATGTTAATTTCATCCTGCATATGTTATAGCTCTCAAGATGTCCCATACACTTTCCTTTATTGAATTAAATGACTGATTTCTGATTTACATTCTTTGCTGATACTATTTAAGTTATGATTTTTGTTCTTTCTTTCTTTTTGGAAATCAATTATATACAGTTTTATATATCCAATGCCCACCTCTTGGATATGCATATGCTTCTTTCAGCTAAATAATGCTCCTAACCGAGTAAGATGCTAATTAGTTAAGTGAGGATGGATGGTTAGTCTATAATTTGGACTCATAAGCAGGCATTATGGCCATAGAGCAAGAAAGAAACATCTTTTTTCACCCACAAGCCTGCACACAAGATTGACAATGGTATTCTATTTTTTTTTTGGGCCTAATGGATTGGCCTTTGCTTTTGCAGGATTACCATCAATCAGAACGTCTACTTTGCAGGGATGCATTACACTTTTCCCACATTTACATCAGCCATGAACAACCTGGTTCCTGTGGTAACATTTCTGATGGCTATTACCTTCAGGTAAATAATTCATGCTTAATGAAGCTTTTGGTTCCTAAGGAATTCATGTTTACTTCAATCATAGATTTGTATTGTGATCCATTTCCTGCCTAACTGTATGTTTTCCTCACTTTCACTCATCTTTCTCCAGACTAGAGGCTGTCAATATTACTTAGATGGGAGGGCAAGCAAAAATTCCAGGAACTTTTATCAGCTTTTGTGGTGCAACCATCATGACATTGTACAAAGGGCCTCTGGTGTCCAATTTGTTTTCTTCAAGCCACCTTGGGTGGAATAGCTTATTTCAAATCCCAAATCTTGTATCACAAAATATGAAAGTGAGTCCTTTGCTTCTTCTAGGCAGCTGTGTTCTTTGGTCCTCATGGATTATTATGCAGGTAATGATTCTGACCTTTATCCATAGCTATTCTCATATATATTCAATATGAACAATTTTTTTGGAATCTGACCTTAAATTCAAATCTTGTCATCTAAGATCGTTTTGTCTGGTTTTCCATTTCAGTTTCGCTATACCGGGTGCCCCATTATTCCTAGCAGTTGACTAAAATGCCATTTTTTCCATTGATTTTTGCTGACCTTCAGGCAGAGACTGCAAGGCTTTATCCAGCACAAATGTCAATTACAGCATTAATGTGTTTTCTGGCAACAATACAGTCTGCCATTGCAACATTCATATTTCAGCATGATCTTGCAGTTTGGAAAGTATCTTGAACTCCTCAGTGTAACTTACACTGTAAGTCCACGTAAAATGAAAAGACAAAAGTCCTGCTTTTCCTATAATAGTGTCGTGTACAATTTACTTACATTCATCTAGTAGATATATATTGTGTGCTCTTGATTAGAACAGCTGTCAAACAACTCTTTTGCTTGCAGGGGATTGTATGCTCAGGGATAACATTCTATTTGTCCACTTGGTTCATTCACAAGAAAGGCCCTGTTTTTATGTCAATGTTCAATCCTTTGGTGACAGTTATTGTGGCACTGCTTGGAGCCATAATTCTCCATGAAAGTCTTCATGTGGGAAGGTTTGTATGTTATAAACTTGCTTGGATTGAATTGAAGGCTTCCTCATATAGTAATTAATGGCTTCAAGCAAATTCACGGTCAACAAATTCAGCTCCACAAGAATTCCATCTATTTTATCTGGTGGATCAAAAGATGCTATAAGGCTTTGGGACATTAGAATGAGCAAGGTAATTTGTAAGATTTGAGGGGGTCTTGGCCCAATCATGGATATTGATTTCAGCTAAGATGGGAAGAATTTTGTATCCTCCTATGATATTTCTCAGACAAATACTAGTGAAAACTGAAAAGTCTATTGTTGTTTGGGATTTTTGAACCAAGTTCCTTTATCAAAACAAGTATGTTAACGTTATGTTTGTGCTTTTTGCATGTTCAGTCTATTAAATATCTACAAGTTTTATGTTGATTTTATGGTGGCAATTTTGACTTGTCCTCTTTACAAACATAGAAATAGAAAGACAACACAGTATTTTATTATATTCTATTTCAATGTTGTTGAAATTTGGAAATTATAGATTAAATGTTCAGATATTCCTGAGGAGATTTGTGGTTACTGCATCCTGAAATATTCTGTGCTTCATTAGGTCTATGTGGAAGCATATACATGCCCATCAATTCGCTATCATCCTGTTGAAGCTAGTTTTGTTGCTCAATTAAATGGTAAATATATTGCAATATTCTCATCTACTCCACCATTTAGTTGAACAAGTATAAACGGTTTGAAAAGCATCAAGTTTCAGGCTTTTCAGTCAGGATGGGGAACTACTTGTTATTAGCAAGTGTGTGTCAATAAATTATCTTATGACTAATCTCTATTGCTCAACTTTATGAAAGTTGAAACATGTATATGCTTTCAATTAGCCATACAAAACCATCAATAGGTTTAAAACTATTCAAGAAGAGAGGGTTCTCTTTTCATCTACAAATTCTCTACTAAAGACTATTTTTTTATCTGTAGAGACAACTATTTGTATGCTTTTAAAATGGTTGTGTCAAGAAGTCTATGGGGCTGAAGGATTACGATTTTATGTCCTTGAAGAGCAGTACATGGAGAAGAGCTCTGTTGTGGGCTTCACAACAGAGTGGGGACAAGTTATTTGAAAATAAACCCTTCAATTCATTCCTGCAGTCCATGATCTAGATGCTACGAATGATGAAGACAATAGCAAAAACCAAAAAGCAGTCATCAAAGACCAACTTCAAAATACAAATAACACTGTTTTCCCTACACCCAACCTGCTTAAGGCAGGGACTCTAGCTCAAGGCTATTTAATTATATGGTTACATCATTAATTTTTATTAATATTTATATAATTGGACAAATTAGATATATAGTACCATTTCTTGATATCTTTCATTTTTTATTAAAATATTATATTGATTTTCAAAGTTTAATTATGAATAACATTTACATCATAAGATCTAATAATATTTGTAGATATCATCAATAATAAACACCTTTTACAAGATCAGAAAACACATATTAAATTCAAAATAAAGATTATCAAAATTTATAAAAATAGGATATACATGTCTTGGTAGAAAAATGGCCTTGAAATTTTGGTCTTTTAGGCCTTTCTTCACAATTTATGGTCTATTTTGCCTTGATTTATCGATGCAATATGGCTTGAATATGCACATTTAGGTCCTTAAAATTCAAATAATGACGTCTTGTGAAGGTTTTGTGAAGTTTTGTAAAACATTTCTACACTTTTTCTAGACTCTATTCATTGTAATT
>VDFB02185530.1:0-19804 GCA_007258455.2 Sequoia sempervirens
TGCTTGTAGCCTTTCAAAAAGGTATTTTTGGACATATCTTTTGTCATAAACTTGATCTACCAAAAAGGTGACCCATTTCAAATACCCATTTATGTCTTCATACACATATCCCAAAATGAGATAGCGTTCGTTTGTATGGGAAGACTCAAAAACTAATTGTCCTCCTTTTGACTAGGCCTAATTAGGCAAGTAGGTAGGATACAACTAGGTTCTAGACTTCAAGGGGTCTCAACTCATGTTCCAACACCTTCAATATATCACACTTGGCCTAAATCAACAACTTCTACCACAAGGATCATTCTCCAACGGTTCTTCAATGATTTCTCCAAGTCTTTAGGGCTTCTATATTTGATACATAGAGTTATCATACTATTACAACAACTCCACACATACAAGCCACCACAACTGCCTCTGTAAATTTTAAATATTCAAGTACATACATAAACAAGCCATTCCATCGAGTTTAAGGGGTTTCTATCAATGGAATGGAAAGATATGCATTTTTCTTATTCACTCGTTACCCTACCTAGGGTTTAGACTAGTCCAGGAAGAAATTCCTCTAATTTTCTCAAATATTAATGAAAATTAATGAAACGAAGTACAACAAAAATTAGATTCAATGTGCTTCCATCAAAAATTGGTTTTAGATCATTATAGAAAAAATAGAATGGTTTATTGCTTGAACATTAGAATTATAGACTAAGTGAACATCATTATGTTTATTTTGACAAAAATTTGCTTGACAACATTATGCAACATTGACAATTTTTTCCTTTGCACAGTACCTTAACACCTTATGACTCAACCTAGACTCCAACACACATGAAATGGTCTAAGAAGACCTTATTACATAAATACAACACAACACAAAACAAAATATCAACTTGTTGACCTTTGGAGGCATGAAAGAACTGTAGGTGTGCCTACATCACCTATAGGTGAACTTCTATGAAGATGACAACTTTGCAATGCAACTTTGCAACTTTTCACTTCAAATGATCTTTAAGTCTTCAGCCTAAATCTGCAATCACAAGCTCACAAGAGAGGAAAAAATAGTTGATTGTTAGTAAATGAGGGTTTTCCTTTGTCAAACCCATTGTTGGTAATTAAACCTTGGAATGAAATGAAATAATGGGGGGAAATGATGAATGAACAAAATGCTATATTGCAACTCACCAAACCCTTGTTGTCAAATCTACAAAGTTGTGTGAGATGGCTATCTTGAAGGTAGATGTTGAATCAAAGGAGTGCTTGATATATCTTGACTTGAATTGCTTGCTTGAATCAAAAGCCTACATCACAAATGTTAGCTCAAAAAAACACATGATACAACAATATCCTTGATATGATGATTGAATCTTGATTATGGCTCCAAATTCTTGATGAATTTCTCTTGAATTCTTAAATACTTGAATGCTTGGATGCTTAGTTTGCTTGGTATATATTACTAGGTATGAAAATATGAGAGAGGGAACCTT
This sequence comes from Sequoia sempervirens, assembly GCA_007258455.2. Taxonomy (NCBI): domain Eukaryota; kingdom Viridiplantae; phylum Streptophyta; class Pinopsida; order Cupressales; family Cupressaceae; genus Sequoia; species Sequoia sempervirens. Next base: position 1,479 of record VDFB02185530.1, read on the forward strand.
GTATTTATACTTATACATGCTTAATATCCCAAAATTACACCACAAAAAGCTGACATATGAATTCATTAATTAAAGGAAGCTAAATTCTTCCAAGATTTGAAATTAAATCCTAAAAATACTTCAAGGGGGACTAAGATGACCTAGGTGGTGTCTTCTTCCCGACGTATGAAACTTGAGGCGCAGAATCCAAAATGGGGCCACCTTAAGGCACACTTGAAATCAAGGTTCCAAGACCATTGGGGGACAACAACACCCTAGGTGGCATCTTAGTCCCGACCCAAAAATGAGGGACACATAGCTAGAATCATTATGTTATCATTTATCTTTTGATGTTTGTGGGGATTAGCTAGAAAAAGATATAGTTTATTAGGCTTGTAGATGAAAAATAACACAAACTATGACATAGATAAGGATAAACAAATCAAAGCGAGCCAAAACATGTGTGAGAATGCAAGGGTATACATTTTCCTACACTACAATTTCAAAAGATTTGGAGTTTTACCACAAAATTCTAATTTTTTATTTCCAAAGATCTAGAGAACATGGTTTATCATCAAATACAGCCATTTGAATTAAATTTATTTTGATAACCTTAATGATAATTATGAATATTTTTTAATGTGGTAAACCCACAGTAGTAAGTCTCAAAGAAGTGGTACATTAGATTTTTCAATTTTCGAGCTTAAAAATAGGAAACATCTTTTTTTGAAGGTATTTCTTTAAATGAAGGTGTATTTGTTTGAAGGTGAGTCAAAAAAACTTTAGAATTTTTTTTAAGGTTTAATTTATAAAAAGTACCTACAAACAAAGATCATTTCCATAAAAAGAAAAAGGGGCATTTGTTTAAAGTTCCCTTTCTATTCCATTTATGGAATTTACCTATGTTTCTGATGATTTTTAATTGTTATTTTCTATGTGGTAAGAACCTACCTTCATTTGAAGGTCCTTGTATATATTTGGATGAATGCATATTCTTCCAAAGGTTTAATGGTTGTCTTGTTAATTTTGTTTGGAATTGATTGATTAATGTAGAGATATAAAAATTAGATGCTAATTTAATTATCTTAATAGACTTCAAGCATCATCAAAATAAGGAGTCTTGTATCAGTATCTTAATAGTTTAGGAATATTATTCTTTTCTAAATTATAGCTATACCTTTACATGTAATAAAATTTATTTGTGGAAAGAGAGTAAATCTAGGTAATATGAAATAACAATTGTTTAAGGATTTAAATAATAAAGTAAGAAACAAACCCGTGTCACCTCTTTAAAATCTAAACCAATATTTGAGGTGCAAATAGTTGTTAATAAATATGTTATATGGGAGTTATTGAGGTGCATGTACCAATAGGATGGATGGAAAATTTGGGGGTAGTAGACCATATCTAATTTATGGTATAACACTAATTAGCCATATATGCAAAGTGATAATGATAACTTTGTTTGGCATTGTAAGAGTCAACATGTTATCAAGCCAAGTAATTGGAAAATAATACTATATCAACCACTTCAAATCCACCAAAATTGTTGAAGGATTTAAACAATAAAATATGAAATGCACTCATGTTTACTCTTTAAAATTTAAAAAATTATTTGAGGTGAAGATAGATGTTAATGACTATGTTATAATTGGTGATCCGACAAAGTTGGTTTACAATTTCTCAGAGATTCTGATTTTTTTTAAATCAAATATTTTTTACTATAATGATGGCCTTAGAAAGTTCCACGAAGTATTCCAATTGAAGAGGGTTTGATAAATCCAAATCTTAGATCAAACCCTTGATAGAACCGTAGTTTTGAAGAGCTATAACAAAGTTCTTTACAACCTAAGTGAAAATGCTAATAAAACCAATCTCTTTTGATATATCTTTTGGGATCAAATGACTACTTAATTTTATTTTTAAGTATGTAGTCCTTATTATAAGCTTCCAAAGTATAATTTTAATAATTCAATTTTATTATTATATTTATTTCTTTCATTTTGAATGTAGGTTTTCAAATCGGTAATCAAGCCTCTCGCTAAGCAAATCACGGGAAAATAGAAGATTATCAAAAAAATTGGAAAAATATGGAGTGCAACTGATATTAACCCTTGATCTCAAGCAAAAAATAAATTCACCCCCGAGCACATACCAAAAGCTAACGTTATATGGCCCACCGGCGTCTGAATTCGTAATTTTAGTTTGACCGGAACCTTGATTAAGGAAAAATATTAATTGAAGCAACCCATTTAACCAAGTGGAAGCAACTAGATATTGAGCACAAATCTAAATTTGAAGAATTATAATTTTTCCTTTAATGAAAACATTGCGCATTAAATTTGAAATCAAACAACTCCTTAAAAATGTTGTTTTCTGAGAAAACTAGTTTTCGAGTGAGATGGAAAAAGAGGTGCAATCTAATTCCAATTTTTTTGAAAAAAATATATTTAGAATGTACAGAAAAAATGTCACAATAATTCAATCTAGTCATAATATATTAAAAATTGTAAGTAATAAGCTTGTTGATTTTTCTTGAAGACCACCAAATTGTTGTTAGTAGTTAGTACACTTTGTCATCTTGAACCCTTTGCAAGTTACATGTATTTGAGGGATTATTTATATAAAGAGGATTTTGTAGAGTCATATTAGTAGATTAAAGAAGGTAAGAAAGATGAATTTGATCAGAAGATAAATCTTCATGTGAAATATGTTCATAAGATGATTAGTATTATTGAGGTACATGTACCATTAAGGTGGATGAGAACTTTGGGGTCACTAAACCATATCTAATTTGTAGTATTTAATTAAATAGTCACATATACAAATTGATGATGCAAATTATATTTTCCATTGTAAAAGGTAAAAAGTTATTAAGCCAAGAAATTGGAAAAATGGATTAAATCAACCACTTCAATTTGAAACACTAACATATGAAAATATAGTAATATATTTTGTAGATGATTTACCTATGATAATAAAAGTGCATGAATATCTCTATGTTGGTTAAGAGGTTTAGAAGTTTAGGTGAATGTATAAATTGTAGGAATCTAATGTGTATTAAAATTAAATTTAAAATTAGAAGCTATACTCAAACCCTAGAGTTGAGGAAGTAAGGGAAAGAGATCTACAAACCCTAGAGAGAAACTAGTTAATCCAGTTAATTTAACCTAGAAAATTTATTTTGAATAATCTAGAATTTTTCAAATTTATATGAATGTAGTTTTTTTTTTTAACTAGAGCTCATATCTAGTTTTTATCTGATCAAGTTTTGAGTATTTATCACCCAATGGTCTAGACCCAATACTCATTTTGATGTTCATTACCTTGGTTCAATACTATTGTTGCACTTCTAATCCCATTTTAAAATTGCACATGTTATTTTAATAAGAAAATATCTAAATTATATTTAATCCTTGTTTGGCAACTCGAACAAGGTATAATGTAGTAGGTGTTATATAAAAAGAAAATCCATAATATATTTTTTATTGTCACATAACATGGTTATTCACCTATTGTTTGACTATTGGATCATCGAAGAGCATTCCATCAACATTGGAGATAATAAGAACATGCATAGGCCTTTGTATTTCTACTTAGTGTGTCTCCAACATTGCTCAAAGTCATTTAATTGATCCAATGAATTGACTAAGGAAAAATATGATAAGCTATTCACCCTCATTTCCTAGTGCAAGAAGTTTCAATGTTGCTCTTATGGACCAACATTTTTTAGATAGTAGAGGAAAACATATTTTTGAAGATCAAGAGTGCAAAGTTCGAGTTTGTAGATCATAATCAACACCATATAAAAAAAGTCAAAACCACAAGTACATGGGTCATAATCCTAAGTGTTAGATTGGACTTGAACAAAAAAAAGAGTTATTTATCAACTTTTTAAAGCTTCACAATTTCAGATTTGATAGTAGATAGAAGAGTTGGATAATTAAATGTAACTCACAATAGAATATCTTTGTATTACAAACAAAATTGGATATCTTAATTCTCTTTGCCAATTTTGATTTAATATTTGTCTAATATTTCTTTACTCAACACCACTTAACTTTTAGAACCTAAATGTTATTAATTATTATATTCGTTTATCAAATATATTTAGAAAATAACTTGTTTATTTCATATAAAAATATAAAATACTTCTTTTAAGATTTGATTAATTCTAAAGATAAAGATTTTATTTATTTTATAAAAAATTAGCCACCACTAAATGCGATTATGCTCGTAAGAAGTTGTAATTAGTAAGCTTAGTACAAGGTTTAAAAGGGGTGATAAGGAGAATGTTAATCTGACTAAGATAGGTATTAAGTATCATTTTAACTTGTAGAAAGGGTTATATATTGTAGCCTTATGAATAAAAAGATAATATTAAACTATTAAATTTGCTATTGTTGCAGGCCCACTAGCATATAAACTATGGGACAAATACCACATAGACTGCCTACAATATGCGTTTAATGTCTTCGCTTTAAAGTGTTGATGTCGATCGAGCGATGGTATAAAAGACCTAAAGCCGAGGTTTCATGCTTGCTTTGAACAGAAACTTTCGAGCAAGTTGCCCGCTACCGCCTGATTTTGTCCTGATGACAGACATAATTCTGTGTGAAGAACTCGTAGAATTCCATCTGTAATGCTGATCTGCCATATAATATCCTCCGCGGCATTGTCTCTCGTGTGTGTCCGCTTTTCCGGGTCTGTTTTATATTGGCCTTGTTAATTTTTTTTCTTTGAACTAGAATCGCGCAATCGGAAGAATGCAGCCTGGCGTAGTACACTGATCCAGATCATTGGATTATCGGGTTGAGATAATTCGCAGAGAGAAGGAGAAGAAGAAGGCACCAGCTTCCTCGTTCAATGTCTCCGCGAATTGATGGCAAACGAAGTCGAAGCATACTAACTCTGCGTGTTTTATCGGGCCATGACACCATTGAGGTCTTGAGCTGAACGATATGGATAGATACAAGCTCGCTGCAGCCCGTCAATTCCAGAATAGAATCGACGACCAGAAGTTCGACTCTGTGGTCAAAGAGGTGAGTAACTACGAGAGCAGAATCCGGAGCTGCTATCATAAACACCTGGATTACAATAGCGAAGCGCTGGCATGGCTCATGGCTCTGGACACCTCGTTCGTGCTCGAATGCTTGCAATTCATGGTCGAGCAAGGTGATCAAACTTCTTCAGAGGGGAAGCAGCTGGAAAAAGTTTTAAACCCATCTGGCAGAAGATCTACCCACAACCCAATAATGAGAGACTTGATGATGCTTGAAAATCAGGTGCCATTGTTCCTGTTGCAGAAGTTGTTGGAGATGCAGCTGAGCTCACAAGGCATGGCAGAAGAGAGGCTCCGCAATCTGGTAAGGCTTGCTTGTATAGACTTGTCGCTAATTTTGTTAAACGTGCCCGACAGTTCAAGGCCGCGCATAAAAGAGAGAAGCCACATACTGGAGGCGCTCTATTTCACTATTGTCCTCCCTGCAGGCAAAGATGATCTCAACACAAAAGGCGACAAGGACGACCGGCCGCCTTCACTGGACCAAAACAGCCGTCCAACAAGAATTCATTTGTCTTTGGCGAGCTTTTCTTTCTTTGAACATCGGCCGAGTTCAAAACAGAGGGCTGCCCAGTTCGTGAGGACGGTGCCCTTCTGCCCTCCCAAGGTCTTTTTCTGGGCAAGCGCCCCATTCTAAGCCCATTAGCTGGAGTCCTTTAACTTTGCTTTGATCCAAACAAAGCATATGGGAATAAGAGAAGGGCTCTTCTATGGAGACTCCGACAACGGACACGAGCTGGACATTCTAAGCGTCGATTTATATTTTGTGGGAGTGAAGTTCTTCCACCCGACGATGACCCAATTTGATCTTGGACCAGGCACCAACCAACTCTTTACTTCCAAATCAAAATGAGGTTGATTCAAACAACAGAAGCCATTCTTTGAATCTGTATGTTCGAAGCTGGGCGCAAGCTTCGGAGCGATCTCATCTTTGTTCTCGCCTACCAACGGATTTCATGAAGAGCATCGCCGACATAGACGAAGATGTTTGACCTTACCTGAGAAGAGGGCATTCTTTACCAATCAACCCGGAAGCGGACGGTGGCGGTAAGCATGTGGAACGCATGGGATCCTGTGTGGAATTGACCGTGCTAAGCATTTAGAACCGGGCGATTGCAGACGGAATAGGTATGAGAACAGGACGTGGAATGTCGCCGGTAGAATAACGTGAAGAAATACATTTAGTTAATGGTCATGCTGCTCCGGCCTTTGCTGGCCAGCTCATACTATGTTTTGGACATGTTTGAGGCCTTCTGCCCGTCTCTGTCTATAACTGTAAGCGCTTGTTGAAGGACACCAATTTATTTCAGGACTAATGGCATGGTATGTTTTGATTTGTGTCTACTGTCGTTAATTTGCCACAATCTCATGCAATATTTTGATTTTTGCATGTTTTGGAGGAAAGCCATTGTTGTTATACTTCCACTTTGTTGGCATAGACTATATATGCTTTGATTCATGTAAGGAAAGATCATTAAATAACTGTACCATCATATATGCGTCCACTTTAGTCAATTTATATGGTCATTTATGTTTTGCCTTACCTTTTTATTATGTTTTGGCCATGAACTTTAGTTTATTAATTGAATTTGAACGTTATGAATTCTAACTGTCGTTGAAAATTTGACGAATTTATTGGAGGATTGTTTGGATAAACTTCATGGAGGGAGGTTCTAATTGACCGTATTTATTAATTAATTTAAAATAAAGAATGCATTGTATCTTTATTTTTAATTAATTAATAAATGTGGTCAAATGGTGGATTTATAGGTTGCATAGAAAAGTTGGGTTCTAACCATAATTATCAGAAAATGGACTATTTTAAAAAATGTCTATTTATCTATTTTATGTAAGTTAAAAATCGGGATATGTATTTATGATATCATAAGTCCAAATAAGTATGAAGTTTAATTTTAATGATTTCATTAATTGTAATGATAAGATTTAATAATTTTGTTAGAGTTTGTTAACATCAAAATACAATCATGTTTTTAAAATTATATTGTTTTTAAAAAATTATGTTAGTTTGAAAAATTATAATATTATGTTTGAAAAGATTAAATTCTTATTTTATGATCCTTCTTTTAGTTCTATCCATATTCCTACTTCTACTTTTCTTTTTATTCAAAATTCTATGAACTCACATTTAAGAAGAATAGTTCTAGTCAAAGCTTATTAGAGATGGTATAAAACCCTAGTGTAAATCATCTTGATTTGTCTCCTTTAACACTTTCTTCTAATTTACCATTTCTTTTGAGTCATAGTCTAAATATTATTTTACTTAATTGGCTAATTAGCTCTCCTCTATCATGAATCAACTATTGGCAATCAATCTAACCATTCTTCCTCCTATTCATTTTTTGGATACATCTCTTCTCCTACCTTGGGGCTATGACTTAAAAGTGCTTTGCTAGTATAACCATGTGCCTAGCAACAATACTAAGATATACATAAGAAATTATGACACAAGGTGAATGGTCTCATAGATTCTAATACGATACATGTTGAGGCTCATAAGAACTAAGGTAGCAAATTTGTAGCTTCTCAAAACCAAAGCTAGACACATATGGAGCATTTCGCCAAACACAATCAAACCAGCATTATATTTCCCATGCTTATCATTTATATTCCCCATTCTCATATAAAATCCTTTACATTTAATTATTCTTCTCTAGCAACTCATAGTTGATGTTCATTTTCATGTTGATGATTTATTAGCATTCTTAATTCACAAGCATCATCTTATCCTCTTGTAACATCGACTCTTCTTGAGATTCTTGGAATTGTATATCATGGTTCTTTACATTAAAGCCTCAAGTATGTGCAAGATAACTTATGGGATTCTTTTGCACTTGAATTCTGAGTTCAATGTAGTAACCAAAGAGAATTTTTATAATATCCATCATATCATTAAGGGATCCATTATCATATTGAAGTGTTTTAATGAAACTTTAATGGACACATTGGGGTCCATTATCCTTCATAGCTAGTTAGTTTAAAGGAACTTGATATTATATTATATGTACTATGTCTTAGTTCAAATAAATTTAGAATTATTCTAGGACAACATTGACAAGGTTAGAGCTATCCATATACACTTTACTAATCTATTTAAAATTTATACATGATGATTAAATGAAAATAATGAGAGATTATGAATATCAATAATTATTTAGTAATATTAAATATTATATATAAGATATTCGGAAAGACTTGATGGAGAAAATATGTTGAAAGTTACAATCTTAATAGGTTTTACTTATATCCAAAGTTTATAGAATTTAAAATCGGATCTTATTATTATAAGAAATCATTTTATAATTTCATTTATTCTAAATATAAGATATACATGCATATGTCATGTAGATGATTTTTAATATGTATATACTCAAATGAGAATAATATACTTCACATGGTGAACTACTTATCTTGCATATAATTTATATACTAACTTAAATCAACTTCTTTATGTAGTCAATTATATTGATTTGGTTTGGGCATAGTTATACCTTTCTATTATTATAATTATTTTAAAGTTATCTCAAAATATTTTAATCTTCTAAAATTTTAATAATATTATTATTTTAAGAGTTTTTTTTTTATGTATTCTTTGAGCTAGTTCATATGTATCTCTATATTAAGATTAAATATAATATATTTTATAATTTTTAATATTTTGTATTAATTTAATCGACTGTAATGTTGAGCCCTTATGTACGAGTATCACATATTGAAGTAATCTTAAGATTCCTTAGGTAAACCACTCTTCACCAAATGGCATTTTTTGTATAACATGTGTAAGAAAATATATGATGTGTATAGTGTGTAATACAATATTTGATATTCCTAAGACCATATAAAAATCTTATAAGAGGGATATTACATAGTTGTCTTGAAGGGAATGTTTGAATGTGTAATAATAGTCATGTGTACCATTGTTGTAAGAGATAATTAGTCCTCTTAACAAATTGAAGTTAAACCTTCTTATAGATAAATCAAAGATGACATGAGAGGATCTATATATTATTTCAATAAGATGCAAACATGTTGATAGGTTGTATGAGTCTAACTTGCACTAAATTTTGGCTCGTGGTTTTCGTCTATGGTTATGGGAAACTAGTTATAGTTTGTAGGATCTATTTGGGTTGTATATAGAGTGGTTTGGAAGGGTATGCCATGATGAATTTTAGTTGTAGGGTTATGGTATTGGATTGACTTCAAAGATTAAGGACATCCATTAAACAACTAAGATTATATGAATGTATTGTAAACTCCTTTTTGAGGATTTCTATATCAAGTGTGTTTTTTTTGTTAGGACATTTTAACATGAGGGTTTTTCCTTTGTTTGTGTCTTTTTATTACTCTATTGAAATTCCTATAGATATGTTATTAAGTGTATTATTTCTCAAAAAAATATTATAGATTTAGTCTACCAACCTTTTATTTCCTTTCGACCATGATGATAAGTTACTCCATTTGAATGTAGAAAATCCTCAAACTAATTAAACATTGTATTTTGGTAGATTTATTACACAATAAATCACTTTCATAAAATATAGTTATACATATTTAAATTCTAGAAAATTATGTACATTTTTATTATCCTAGACTCACAATGACTATTTATTTTCCTAAAAATTAATAAAATTATAATAGACATTATAATTTAAAAATTTTCTTTTAATATTAAAATAATTTTAATGATATTTATCAATAGTAATTTTTTAAATATCTATTTTCATCTTATAATTTAGTCTTCACAAGTTTAAAATAAAATTATTTTATAAAATAATTTTAAAAATTTGTTAAATAAAAAAAAAATAAAAATTAACTTAGCATAAAAAATATTATTGTCTAATTTATTTAATAAAATTTAAACATAACAGAGATGAAAATGACTATTCATGTACTTAAAGGTTCAACAAATTTTCAAACCAATCTATTTGAAGTCAAAATAACATAGTACATCTCACTCCTTCGATAGGATTTCTAAATGATGTTCAATGAAGTCTAGCTACTCAGATTATGAATAGCTTACCTCATTTTTATTTAGAGGTGGGTATTATTTATTTTATTTGATTTTTTTTATATTGAAATAATACAAAAAAATACATATAAAAATAATAAATGGGCAACCAATAGGCTTCCACACAATTACAGTCTAGCAAAACTATTTGATAACAAATAGGATAACCCCCAGTAAAATCTAATACATAGTCCTAGATTTTGAATTTAACCATGCTTTGACGCTATTTTGAACATTAGGAATCATTTTCATGTAGTTGTCACAACTGTAACTTTATCCTATCTAAATGATATTGATCTTTATATTTTCCTTTGGGACCCCCTACAATTGAGAGCACAAAAGTATAATTTGAAAGATGACACTAGAGTAGAAATTTAACACTTCTCCTTCAAGATGAACATTATGCTTTGAAAAAGACATTCAATATCTACATTTCCCTATGTTAAACCAAAAATTATGTCGCAAAGAGTCAGCCACAACACTATTTTGAAGATCGAGGCCCAAAATAGAAGCTTTCTAGCTTATATTATGCTCAAATATATTAGGAAGGAGTCTAAAAATTTTATTCCATTTTCTTTTAACCCATGAAAAATCCCAAAAAAGCATACTTTAAGATTTCCATTTTCTAGCATAATGGACATTTAATAGGTTGAACAACAATGAATTTCAATCTATCACCAATAGTTAGTTTGGAGTGAAGAAATTTCCAAACCAAAACTCCAGCATTCATATAAGCTTTCAATTTCCATATTTGAGCACTTAATCTTCAAGTTTTTTTTCTTTTAGCTTGCATTTCCATTTTTTATTAATTTTAGAATTTAAAGACAAAGAACATAGAAGTTTAAGATAAATTTTGTTTAGAGGAAAGCAACCAAATTGAAACTTGGATAGCAATGACCAGTATTTAAAAACATTAAATTGTAGAGGAGTGCATAATTTAATAGCCAAATCCATTGGAACTAAAGCTTTTAGAAAAATTACAAAGCCTTTAAACTTTTTGCTAAGATCAAGTTGTTCTTAATGAATTTCTAATTAATCCAAACCATAGCATAAAAATCCCAAAGATCCCCAAATTGAAAAATACCTTTATTAAAAAGAATATAAGCATATCTTGGAAATGACATGGTAAGTGATTGACCTTGGTATTGAAACATTCTATTCCACTAGATGGATGATGAACTAAAACTGAAGCCATGTTGCAATGAATAAATTTTTTAGTTAAGATAATTGCAAACCTGTTTCCAAGACTTCCATATGGACATAAGGGAGGATGAAGCTTTTATCTTAAAATAAGGAGCCATCAATATTTTATCTAACCAATGTCCAAACTACCATTTCCTTTCAATAGTAGCCTACACAATTCAAAACTTAAAAAAATATTACATGGCTCCTCACCATTAACCACTCTAACTATCCACTTGGTTGACAAAAAAACTCCTTGAGTTTTAGGATCCAAGAGTCCCAAACCCCCGTTAGCCTTAGGTTGAATATAATTCAGCCAAGAGGGAGATTTAAAACCAACATCATCATTTCAATTAGACAATCAAAAGTAGTGGATAGTTTTCTTTAAGTACTCATAACCTCTCTTCAAAGTCACCCAACAAGAGGAATAATATATATGTGAAGGCAAAAATATCCAATTCACAAATTCTAACTTACCTGCGAAGGATAAAAATTTATTCCCCCAAGTAAATAATTTATTCTTTAACTTGGTTATATACCATTTTCACATATTAGAAGGTGAAACTCCTAACCCATACGAGATCCTCAAGTAGTGAGAGATCTATCCATATTTAATTTTCTTCCACTCTTTTGGTATCCAATTAGCGTTAGGGTTAGTTTTCCCCATTAGGAATTCAATTTTATGAGTAGCCAACTTAGAACTAGACACAACACAATGTAATTCAAGAGCCACCATCACATTCTCTATCCCCTCTTCTAAGTTATGTAGGAAAAGTAAACTACCATTAGCAAAGTGTGAATTAAGAGTTGCATCACCATTGGGTAAATAAATACCCCTTATCAAGTTCCTTTGTTTATATTTCTACAATAGATACCCATGACCATCATTAATAAGGATATAAAGAAAAGGTGACAATGGACATGGCATTTTCGCATGGCCTTTTCTAATTGAACATTGTAAGTGAAAGGTGCCTGATAACTCTTTATTTACAACCAATTGAGCATTAGCATCAGTGAAAAGCATTTGGATATGTTTACATATTTTATGTCTAAAACCCATCCATTGGAGTATTTTAAGAATAAAACTCCACCACATTATATCATATGCTTTATCAAATTCTATCTTTACCAATAGAGATTTTTGATGTGATTATTGATCCCATTCAATTGTTTCCCAAGAAAGAATGATATTATCAAGAATAAACCTTCCACCAAGCAACCTAGTTTGTTTTGGTCTAACAATCACCCTTGTGATAGGTTAAATTCTAGTAGCAATGGCTTTAGCAATAATTTTATAAGAGGTGTTACACATTGAGATAGGTCGCCATCTAGAAATAGTATCTTCATTATTCCCTTTTGGTATAAATTTAATAGCCCCTTTATTAATATTGTGACCTCAAGAAACATGATCTAATGCCTCTAAATAAAAAAGATAAAAGTCATCTTTAATGTGTTGCTAGAGTTTTTGATAGAATTCCACTGATAACCAATTATACCTAGTACTTTTGTTATGAAGCATTTAAAAAATAGCACATTCAAGGTCCTCCATAGATAGCTCTCTATCCAAAAAAAATCTATAATCAGTACCAACCTTTTTAGGAATATCATCTTTGACAATTTCTTCTAAGGTTGAGTGGCAAACCAAAGATGATCTTCCTTAAAGAGATTCTCAGAATTTTCTAAAATATACACTAAACCTCTTTAGGATTAGTATGAACACATCTTGAATTATCTTGAATAGCTCCACTATATTCCTTGTGATGTTTATAATTTAATTATTTGAAAAAAAATATTATAAACTTTATTTCCCTCCTTAACCCAATGAAGTCTATCCCTAATTTTAGCTGCTTATCCCATATACATATCAATTTTCGATAGCTGAGTTTGAAGAGAAGCTATGGTGGATTGTACCTTATGATTATTAGTATTTCCATTCAATAATTTTCTATTGTGTTCAAGTTTCCCTTGCAATTTTTTTTCCCTCATGCTTTCATTTCCAGGAAAGTCTCCTACTAAAAGCATAAAGAAAAACAACACAACTGTAGGGCTTCAAGCTGCCACATTGGCTCTAAAAATCACGGGGTTTGAACCACGAAAGGTTGCCAAGCTTTCCTGATGTTTTAAAGGTAGCGAATAAGGTTTAAACAATTAGGCGCTACTCTCAAGGTGATGCTAGACCAAGGCGGGTGTACCTATAACAAATGAAACAGACTTGACTATTGATCTTCTCTTCATGCCCTGATTTGTCCATGATGGAAAATTGGAATGGACAAAATAAAACAAATTTGGTATATATTGTATACCAACATTCAAAACTAAACTTTAATATGCTGGAGTTAACAAATGTAAAATATGAATAAAATCAAATGATTGAAAACAGTGAGACTAGTTCCTTATATAATGTACAGAGTCAAAGAAAATCTTAAACAACTGACTTTTTTTTGGATTCATTCAAATTGTTTGGCATATTTTGTTTACAACTAGTATAAACATGCAAGATTTTTGGTGTCAGTTCTTCTTACTAATCTAAATGAAATTCCTTGATTACTGTGATTAATCAAAAGGATTTAATCCTTCCTTGAAAGAACCTATCAACCAATCACAAAGATACGGCAAATACGTACTAATAAACCAGACATAAACTTATTACGTTGATCTAAATAACCAAGAAACATCAATTTTAGAGACAACTCAATTAATTCTTTCAATAGGCACAACACAACAATTGACACCAGAATATGCCAGCAAATCAAATGATTTTCATTGATATCTCCATAGCTTCAAAACATACATCAGAGTCTCAACCCTATGAAACATGGCGTTCCACTGTATCCTCTATTCTCTATCCTATTCTATCTATATCCGCATATTGTTTACAAAATGGACATTTAGACATTGAGAATATGAAAGGACACATTCTTTCAGAAATAGAAAATACAAATTACAAAACAAAAGATAGATAATAATTAGGCTCTATTTATCCATAAGTGAGTCTTATTGAGGTGGTCCAAATAATCTTGACGCTCATATGTGTCCGCATCTCCAACAGCATTCCAGATCGTAACTTCCATCTTGACCATTTCCTCATTTTGCTTACTCACTTCTTCCAATGTTGTATCATCTGCAGAAGCTATCTTCATGATTTCATTTAGCATTGACTCACATTCATTTTTCCATCTGGTGGCCTCTTTCAAATCCCCATTATCATCAGAAAATGTAATTACAATTTTCTTAGCAGCTGCAATTAACCCCTATTCACCTCCTTGCAATTCATCATAGAAATTTCGATGGCAATTAATTATGTGATTTGCAGCTTCAAGTGTATAACTGCTAGCTTCATCACTTTGAGCCAACTCATGAAATTTCTCCATGATTTGTCCATCCATCCTTGTGTGCTCCTTCAATGCAGCAAGAGTATGCTTTTTCCCCACAATTTATTCAACCGGGATGTCAAATAGATCCACCTCTTACGGATAATTTGCAGCATAGCATCATGCTTCCACGAGAATAAACGCATTTCTGGGTGGTCAGCGCCTGTGAACTTTCTGTGAGTGATCATTTTGGTTGTTGTCCCCATTGAAACACCAACCAGGTGCTGAGGAACATCATTTTCTCGGTAGGTTTCTCATTACTTTGCTGCCATTTCTTTCTTTTATCAATAGTGAATATGTGCTTTTATTCAACTTTGCAATATTTACCCCAATATCAGCAGTAGCTATAGGATCAACTTCTCTAGCTTTTAGAGTCAAGACATGGCCAAATGCCTTCTCTGTATCAAGTACCACTGATTTCCTGTGGGGTGGGTACAAAGCCCATATCAACATTGATCCCTCATCAGTATTATACCTGGAGCTTGCATATACTTCTGTCACCTTTTCTTTATCAAGCTTATGAGTAGCATTACTACCCTTCAAGAAACTATCAAAAACCAATGCAGAATTCAAATCTAAACCAGGAAATATCATAACACCAGCATCTTCCAACATTTTCCTCCCCTTTTCAGGAGTCATATCTGTCATCTCATCATTCACACATCTTCTCAATTGAGCCAGCAATTGTTCCTCATTTCCAGAAGTGATATCATCAACATTCTCTCTTATCTCCTTCCCCTTCTGCTTGTACAAGAATGCTTTGAACTCAGGGGAATGTATAAACTCATCATCAGAAACAAAGGATCTGTACTCCATATGCCTAGCATCAACATCACCACTTTCAATACTTTGTTCTCTGACTGGGCAGACATATTGCTGAGTTCTCATTCTGGATACCTTTTCTGCTTTACCCTGTGGCACATCAGCTCTTGGTGCTTCTTCATCTCCAGAAGACAATAACTCAGTATCTTGTAGCCCTTGATTATACCTTTCAACTACCCTTTCTGCTTCATCTTCATCTAGATTTCTGATCATATCATCAAAAGGATAGGGTACATGTTGATACCCTCCAAAATTAATCCTCTCTTTGGCTGAATGAATATACCCCTCAGGGTCAAAGTATTTCTTGGTTGGTCCTCTTTTCATGTTATAGTGCAACAATCTGTCAAGAATTGAATTATATCCCTCTTTAGCCAACACAGTGAAATCACCAAAGCATAAAGTACTAGGCATAAATGCTTGCTTCCCAAAAGAGCTGAAATGCATCACACTACTGTAATCCATTTGTCTGACAATTTCCAAGTATGCAACCTTGTTTGGAACTGTCCTTGGCAGAATGAAAGGAGAATCTTCAAATCCATACACTCTGATTACAGTAGCTCCCTCTAAACAATACCAATCTCCCCAGTTATGGTCAATTGGCCCATCAAAATCTTTAGGCCGAAGGAAACTTTTGATCTCATTAGTCAATGAATGATTACAAGGATAATGATACAATTTATACAATGTCTTTACAAAATACTCCTCAAAATGAATAAAACTAGAACCAGCAAACTTGCTGTCCCAAATGGCAGTCCATAATTGAACAGGCAATGTTTCACCCTCCTTACCAGTCTGAGAAATTCTCATTTCCGGAGGCCACACCCCAAGCTCTTGTCCGAAATATAGCACCAAATGCATCAACAATGAATAGTTTCTGAGGTGA
Organism: Sequoia sempervirens; assembly: GCA_007258455.2. Taxonomy (NCBI): domain Eukaryota; kingdom Viridiplantae; phylum Streptophyta; class Pinopsida; order Cupressales; family Cupressaceae; genus Sequoia; species Sequoia sempervirens. Next base: position 17,804 of record VDFB02185530.1, read on the forward strand.
ACAATGGAAGCTCCACCCTTTATAGCCATCAATCCTGAGTCAAGCTCCTTAGAAATATATGAAGCATAATCAAACAACTTGGCATTGTGATATTGAATGTCTGCTGCAATGACCATTGGCACCATTGACATAAATTCCGGGGCATCCATCCCCAACACTTGACACACTGAAAAATATGTATACTTCATGTAGGGTTCAAACAAATCTACATGATAAGGTGGCCCCTCACTATCTTCTAGAGGTTCGGGCTTGTTACCCTATTTAACCCTATGAATTGGTAACCTCCAACCCTTGTAACTTGTGTCCATTCTGAAAAATTCCTTCTGCAACTCTTCACAATTGATTTCCTCATCACAAAGTCCTTCCAATTTGAAAACCTCACCAATTCCTTCTTTTGACACATGTATTTGTGGTTTTCCAGAAGGATCACATATTGCTTTACGCTTTGGATCATAATGATCAGCAAGCAATTTTACCAATTCAGTATTAATAAATATATTAGGGCACACCAATTTCCCTACATTCAACTTCCATGGATTACAAACTAGCCCAAAACGATTCCTCCTACGATAGTGGAAATTGAAAAGCTCATAACCTCTCACAGCAGTCCAGACATCACCTATGAACTTGCATTTGTCATCCAGCTTGTCAACTTTTGCCCTAAGCTATGTGGACCTTCTAGCTTTAGGCCCTGAACCAGGTAGTTGATCAATAAGGTCTTGGTTTAGCTTCCTTTTAGTACCTTCCTCTGTACCATGTAGATGGCACTTTTATTTCTTTCCACTTCACTTACGACTACTCTCACCAGGCTTTCTACCCTTACCCTTTCTAGAACCAGAAGACTCCATTGTCAAGCTTACAGAATCAAAATGGGAATAACAGAGGAGCAATTACTTACAGTGTTCTACTTGAGCTCCTCAGACTGAAAAAATGTCCCAGTTCTCTGTTCAGCATGTCAATTCACCAACAATCAATTCGGAAATGAGGAATTGATTAAAACATTACTGTCATTACTGTTTTATCCCATCATGCCATTAATGATGCATGAATGAAGCCACCTTTGAAACTGGCACTGTCGCATCAAATGTCCTTTTGATGTGAAAAATTCAAATCTGGGGCGAAATCCCTTTTCAACATTTATTTCATCATTCGCCAAGACACTCTGTGGTCTTACCGACACCTAGAATCAACTTGATGACTAATGCTTCTACTTTTCATGTCACTATGACAATTCAAAGTTGTGGAAATATCTGTAATCATGAGACAATCTGAGTATGTATTCTTCAGCATTTTCCAATTCTTGAAGTTAATGATGTTCTTCTGAAAATCCTTTATCTTTTATGTTCTTAGCTATAACACGTAGGCGTGGAAACCTCATGTGAGACTTCATCTGTTTCCGCAGAAAGTCTTTATTTACATTGGGTCGCCAAGACAAATTTATACTCTTGCCGATGCAATTTTCATTTCACCCGCTTCGCTGTGACTTTCAAAGTCGGGAAGATGTTATGCAGATATCTTTGCATCTTACCGATATGTACTTTTCAATGTATTTTCATTCGTAAAACTAAATCACCCTTTCACCGATGAATTATCATTTCGGCATGTCCACCAAGTTTTCTCACCGAAGAAATAAACCCAACCATTGAAACAATACTTTCAGCAAGACAATGAACCTTCGGGAAAACTTACACCGACACCAAATGTCCTACTGAAATCACTCCTCTAGATTACTCCTATTCGGAAAAACTCACCACTGAAGACTATCACGTAGATATAATATTCATACTTCGGTGAAACTTATGCTGACAATTTCTTCTCCCGGCGATGCATATCTCCATCGGCATAAGATTTGAATCGGCAAGACTCCATAGCTTCTCACCGATAGCTTTGAAATACCTTTGAACTTAGTTCGGCCAAACAATGGCCCCTTCACCTAGACCTTCCCCGATGCACATAAGTCTTACTGAGACATCTGCTTGCAAGCCAGTCGGTAAGACAAAA
>VDFB02185531.1:0-10736 GCA_007258455.2 Sequoia sempervirens
GAGAAAATTTGCTCGGGCCTCACGAAGAAAAATTCCACCACCTTGAGTTCTAGGCATATTTTCTAAGGAGAAAATATTTTTGCCTTAGAAAATTTTCAAATCATCTTGCATTTCGAAAATTTTCCTTAGAATATTTTGTTTCATTCGCCAGTGGAGGAAATCTTATCAACTTCATTTAGAAAATTTTAATCCTGAAGGTGCCTAGCACATTTTATCCCTCACTCACCACTTTGCATTTTTCTTCACACTTGAAAAACATTTATTTGGAACTCAAACGCCTTAGCAATATTTTATTTTATTTTTTCACTCAACATCTTAGGCGCATATTGTATGTGAAGAAGGAAGATATTTTATTTTGTGCTTAGAGGTCTTTATTTCCAACGCCTAGGCAACACATTCATCACCTTGTAATATTTTTTTTTCACACATATCATCTTGGGCGCTTATCACTTAGAAGGAATTTGAAACCATGCCTTAGCATTTTATTCTCAACACCTCACATGCCTTGGAAAAACTCTAAGACCTACCACCTTGGGCACATTTTGCACTTGATGGAGGATAACGCGTATCATTCACCACCTTTCACCATGCCTTGGCAATATTTTTTACCTTATTTATCACCTCCATTCACCTTTTACCATCCTAACTTGGGCACATTTAGACATGCCAGGAGGATGACTCTTCATATTCCACTTTTTGTCTTCACTTGAGCTTGTTTGGGCACATTTCACCCCTTGAGGAGGACAAATTCCTTTGACCTTTTGACCCTCTTCTAACTTGAGCGCATTTTTATGTAGCTGAAGGATAAGAATGTTGACTTGTTGACCCTCTTTCCTCTTGGGCGCATTTGGACCTAGCTGGTGGATAACAATGCCTTTGAGTGACTCTTCACCTCCCGTTTTTGTCTTGACATGCATGTATTTGGGTGCATTTTGCCTAGGGAAGAGGATGAAAATCGTTGACTTTGCTTTGACCACTCACAACTTGGGCGCATTTTACCCCCTGAGAAGGATGAACTTGCAATTTGGGCGCATTTTGAAGGTGGTGGCAGATATCTACACTTAGAAATTTTTTCAACTTTTTTCTCTTCAAGTTGGGTGCATTTTGCCATGGCTGGAGGATAAAAGAATGTTGACTTTTCTTTGACCACTTATGCTTTGGGCGCATTTTGCCCCTGATGAAGGATGAACTTAACACTCTTAGAAATTTTCCATGCCTTCTCATCAACTAGGTGCATTTTGCCATGGCTGGTGGATGAAGTTCCAATCTTAGAATTTTTCTTCATTTTTCGCCAGTATTTCATGCCCTGCTATTTATAGTAAGTCCTCTGAATTTTGCATCTTTGATGCTCGGAACGACTTGAAATTTTGAATGAGGCGCTCCTCACCACGTGACCTACTGGCTGACACTGACGCATGCACCTGATTTACTATTTTTAGCCAGTTTCCAAATTGAATTACTATAAATAGTAAGTGCTCCGTTCGACTTGAAATTTTACCAGCAGATAGCCTGAAGGACGTTGATCGCGGTGGTTTACACCAGTTTTCAAAAATTCTGACTTTTTTCCCTTCTTTTTGGGTCTTGAAGCTGGAAACCCTAATTCGCTCTGCATGTGTATCAAATGATCTTCGTTTCTCTTCATTTCTGTGGTACTGCGATCGGCTTGTGATTCTGAATTGCTGGGGAGCGGCTGCCGGGACACACCTGCTAAAAATAGCAAGTTCCTTACTGAGTGATTATCTCTGTTTGCATGTCACACCATCGCGAAGCTCTCAAAAAACCCATCAGGAATCATTTGACATGCAAAAGAAACCTTGACATGCAAACCCTAAAAATAGCCCCAGAAGACTAAACTCTGAAAGTGGTCACCTTGTTTTGCATGTTACATCATCGTGAAGGTCTCGAAAAACCCACAAGGAATATCCAGACATGCAAAGAAAAACTCTGCATCTGAACCCTGAAATTTGTGCCCGAAGCTGAACTGCTAAAAATAGTAAGTTATCTATTTTTGCTCAAATTTTGCACATGAATAACTTGATGTGCTCTGAATGTTGTGTGACTGTCAGAATCCCAAAAATGTTGTCGGATTGCCTGCAATTGCATGCTTACTAAAAATAGTAAGTACCTCAGAATCTGATGAAAATTTGCTAAAAGCCTGCTGGAAGCATGCTGACAACAACGTTAAGTTCAATTTTCAATTTATTCACTTCATTCAACCTTGGATTGACCAGGAAAGATGAAACCCTAATTCTTTAGACTTGGTCAATTTCATGCTTAAACTCACTGACGGGCGCAACCCTCGAAAGGCGGACATCAGAAAAGAGACAGAGCTGGAGAGAGAGAGAGAGAAAAAACCCAAGCCAAAAGACTAGAATGGAGAAAAAATTAGGGGGTCCCCATCTTGAATGGGGCGATGTGTGAAAAGGTCACAACATAACCCCATGACAGAGACAATCCGAGGAGATAAGAAGGATTTTATGTGGACATCTAGAGAAAAAAAGTTTTTTGAATTGTTGAAGCAAAAGGTGGTAGAGCATCCAATGTTAGCATTACCGAATTTTGACAAGGTATTTCAAGTGGACTTTGATGTGAGTGGAGATTTAATTGGAGTGGTATTTCAAGTGTTTGTAACCACACGAAAGAGACAATCGGAGGAGATAAGAAGGATTTTATGTGGACATATGGAGCAAAAAAGTTTTTTGAATTGTTAATGCAAAAGGTGATAGAGCATCCAGTGTTAGCATTACCATATTTTGACAAGGTATTTCAAGTGGATTTTGATGTGAGTGGAAATGTAATTTGAGTGGTATTGAGTGAAGAAGGAAGACCTATATCTTATTTCAATGAGAAGTTGAATGATGCTAGAAGAAGATACTCAGTTTATGATCATGAATTTAATGCCATAATTCAAGCCTTGAAGAAGTTGAGACATTATTTGTTGGCTAAGGAGTTTGTGTTGTATACACATCATCAAGCTTTACAATATTTGAACAATCAATTAAAGTTGAATCAAAGACATATGAGATGGGTTGAATTCTTGTAGAGTTATACATTTGTGCTGAAGCATAGGAGTGGCAAGTCAAACAAATTTGGAGATGCATTGAGAAAAAGGAGGAATTTTCTGACAAAGATAAGAGTGGAAGTATTGGGATTTGAAGAATTGAAGCATATGTATGAGGATCATGCAGATTTTGGGAAGCATGGAGATCATGTAAGGAACTAGTACTAACAAAACAAAGACATTAGTTGGACTATTTCATTCAAGAAGATATTTTATTCAAAGGAAATCAGTTGTGTACACCGAGGAGATCAATGAGAGAGAATTGGATCAAGGAAAAGCATAGTGGAGGATTACCACAACATTTTGGAGTGGATAAGGTAGTATATTTGCTGAGTGAATATTATTTTTGGCCGTAGATATATAAGGATAGGAGGAAGTATGTTCAGGGCTACAAAATTTTTCAAGTTACAAAATGGAGTAGTCAGAATACTAGATTGTACAAGCCTTTGACAATACCAAAGATACCTTGGGAAGATTTGAGCATGGATTTCATATTGGCATTGCCAAGAACACTGAGAGGTTATGATTCTATTATGGTAGTAGAGGCTAGATTTTCTAAAATGCCACATTTAATTCCTTGTAAGAAGATTAATGATGTTGTGCATGTTGCTGACTTATTTTCAAGGAGATTGTGAGGTGCATGGATTACCTAAGAGTATTATTTTAGACAAAGACACCAAATTCATTGGATACCTTTGGAGGACATTGTGGAAGAAGATGCAAACATATTTGAAGTTAATTTCAGCATATCGCCCATAGACAGATGGAAAAATAGAGGTACTGAATAGAAGTTTGGGTAATTTATTGAGATGTTTGGTTGGAGATAAGGTAGGAAGTTGGGATATAGTTTTACCACAGACAGAGTTTGCATATAATAATTCAGTTAATAGGAGTACAGGAAGGAAACCATTTAAGATTGTTACTAGAACACATCCTAGAGGAGTTACAAAATGAAGGGACATTAGTATGGAGAATAATAGAAGTGTGGAAGCAGAAGAGTTTACAGACTTCATACATACATTGCATAATCAGGTCCACAAGCATTTGGAATATATGAACAATCAATATAAGGAGAAGGCAGATGAGCACCATAGAAATGAGGAATTTTTTGCTCGAGATGAAGTGATGGTATATTTGAGGAAGGAGAGATTTCAAGTTGGTACATACAATAAGTTGAAAAATGAGGAATTTTGGACTGTGTAAGATACTTAGGAAGTTTGATTCTAGAAATGCATATGAAGTGGAGTTACCAGAAACATTGGGTATATCACCTATTTTCAATATTATAGACATAGATTAATTTGATGAAAGAAAAGCAAGTGTCCGTAGTGATGAAGTGTATTTGAAGGAGCAGTTACCACATCAAAAACCGGAGGAGATTGAGCAGATTTTGGATACCAGAACTTGGAAAGAGAACTAGGAACAAGCAATACAAAGAATATCTTGTGAAGTGGAAAGGCATATCAGTGGAGGATTCGTCATGGATTTCTCAAGTTGAGGTGGACCATCTTAGTTTTCCTCTTAGCCCTAGAAAGTTAGGGACTCACTTTTCTTCCAACCTTTGGTGTCTGATGCAAGAGCATCCCTAGTTGTAAAGAAATCCTATATCAACCAAAAATAGTTCTCTTCCTGCATTGCATTCAGTATCAGTTCAGTATTCCATTCCACATTTTACCACATTGTTTTTTATTAGATCATGGAGCAAGATATAGTACCTACACATCAACATCTATCACCTATCCATATTTCACATCATTTGCACTCATCTATCGAAAGTTATCACTCTTAGAATTTTACTATGTTACTAGTCAAAGCATTGGGGCCAACCTGGTCTAAGTTTCTTAGTGTGGACCTATTCAAGATCACGTGGAGATTAATAGGACATCATATAAGAATCTTAGGTTCATTAGGACTGGTCTTGGTGATGAAGGAGCGAGACCAGAGGACCATATTAGGCTATCATAATCTCGTAGCCAACACATACCACACACACACAGATTGACACAACACAGGTCAACAACTATCTTTTATTCATTTAAAATAGATTACAAGATTACATTCAAAAATTCACATCTATAGGGAAATCCCTTGTTCCACTTCATTGTCTCACTCTCTTCTTCGAGCTCTCTCTTTTTAACAGTTGAAACGGTTCTTCAACTTTTCCTGCTCTTTTTTGGGTCAACTTTCCCTTCTTACCAACCTCTTCCTTTCTTCATGATGGGTATATATATCTTCTCTTTGTCGTCACTAGCAAGCCTTCTCCTTCACGTCGGCCTGGTCAATCTTTTGTCCCATGTACTAGTACCACCATGCAGTTACCTCACTATCAATAGCTTCCAATCATCGACCAATGAACATGTATTCCACAACAATGATGTGGAATGGCATCGAGTCTCACTTTGCTAAGTGTTGTGACCACATTTGTCATGCACCGTTGTTGACCATTCATCTCAACCATTCATCTCAAGCTATCCCATATCCTTCATTTCATGGTCATATTGGAGAGACCTAAAATCATCTTCAGCCAATACACCTACTTTTGGCCAATGTTCACCTTACACTTTGTCCATCGTTCCATAAGAGCATTGTTGAGACATCCTAGAAGGTCTCATGGATGACCATCAGTCATGCTGATGAAAACCCATGATGACATCACCTGTCCACCTCATCGCCATGTCACTGCTCCATAATCCACAACAAGGATGTGGATTACCATTCATCCAATCTCGTCATACCACATGTGTGCTTTGACATCTTCTGTCATCTCATACCCCAGTTGGGTCCCACCAATAATCTGCACCATCCAATCAACCAATGTTGATCAAGCATTATCGCACAGTCACTTCAAATTTGAACTTTATAACCTCTAGTCGAAGGTTGTAAGGTTCTGAAAACCCTCGACTCACTGACATCATAACTATTGGAATGTTAGAGAGACTTGAGAATGAGTCCCGCCAAAACCATTCACTCTCGCCAATCCCTCAGCTTTTCCATGTCATCACTCATACTCTGATCACCCTATCACCACTCATCAGTTGTCATACACATCATTGAATTCCACCCTATTGGTCACCCCCTAGTCGGCCCCACCATGGCCATCTTCCTTGTTGTCATTGTATCATTGGGACCTCAATGCATCTCCTACCAATCAACCATGTTTCATTGATCATCGTTTGTTGGCTCATCGGTGGGACTTCCTCCAATGTCACACTGAAACACTCCAGTCACACTGATATTGCCCCGTCGTTGGGACAAAGAATGATGTCCCACCGATACTACAGACTCACGCCGATGAACCCGTTATACTCCGTCACCATCGGGTCATCGCTGGAACATAGAATAGGGTCCTGCCAAAATGTTAATCTCTCGCCAACATGAAATACATACCACCAACTCCTAAAAAGATATCAGAGTAATCCTCCCGCTGATGTAACTCACACACTGCTCTTTCATTATTGTCATCGATATGTCATTGGGACCAGAAGAAATGCCCCTATGATATGCAAAAGTCTTGCTGATGAACATGATTAGTCCTTATTGAGTGAAATAACTCAGATCATTGTAGGATCGCTTCTATTCCCTAGATGCTCCTACATCAGACACCTGAGGTAGGGAAAAAAAATTTCATAAACATTTATGGATCTGATGCTTATTTAGAATCCATTTCGCCACCTTGTTCGCTTGCACCTTCTTTCCCAAATTTCCCTGTAACTTAACGTCTTTGCCATCCTTCCTCTCTTTCTACCTCTTTAACCAAAATTCATCTCCCACCAGTATTCTTTATAAAATTCTGAAAATCCATAATCATCAATTTTTTCTTCTTCAAAAGAATAATATGACTTATACATTACCTTATTCTCTATTACCACTACAATAACTTGGTAGTCATTACTTTTCTCTGCTCTCAACCTCCTAGATGTGGAATCAACTCCACCAAAACTTGACCACCTCCTCCAAATGCATCTCTCATTCACCTCTAGTCTTGTGGGATTCAGCCCACCATAGTCCATCCACCTCCACCAATTTGAATCTGCACTTAACTTTGCAACATCATGCAAATCCTTCTTTGCATACCAATCATTTTGAACCATCTGAAATGCATTCACTACCTTATCCATCTCAATATTATGTATTACCTCCTTTGCTGGTAACACTACATCCACTTGTTCATCTTTACCCTTGGGTACAATGTTGTACTGCTCTCTTTCTATGCCTTCTAAAAGACATTTTCCAACTACAATAATTTCCTCATCTACATTCACACAAACATTAGTTGTGTAATCAAAGGTCTCCTCCTTTTCTTCTGGTAACAAACTAACAGTCACCCCAATTCCCTTATAACATAAGAAGTCATCTAATGATGCCAATGGGAGATCACCAATCATCCCAACATTCTTTCCTTTAGTTCCTTCAACTACAAAAACACTCACTACTACAATATCTCCTTCTACCTTACTCTTATCATACTAAAAACTATTATAGAAGTCAGATGTTACCTTTTTCTTCTCCATCTAGATCTTCATTGTACCGAATGCCATTGTCTTTGTTCTTGCATTGAACAACCTCTCTATTTATGTGATCTATTCCTCAAGAAGATCTTTTTCTTCATCAGGTTCTTCATCGAACATTGGACCCTCATCATCAACTACTACAATTATTTCTTCATTAGTGCTCTTTTCTTCAACCTTTACCACTTGGGTTTCCTCTTCTTCAAGATCCTCCATTGCTCTCATTTTTTTGGTGGTTGCTACCAACTGTGGATCTTCAATCTTCGTGTTTGCTAATAGACATACTTCAATCTCAGGTTTTGGTTCCTCAACCTGCACATCCTCTTCCTCGGTGTCATATGCATGACACTCTATTGCAGCCTCCTTTTTTGCAGTCAAAACTTCATTAGAAAGACAAAATTTATGTTCAAATTTTGGCTTCTTATGTTTCCTCCTTTCACTCTCATCTCTTAATTCATTTAGTTCCTATTGCATCTCTCTTATTTCCATTTCTCAAAATCTCCTTTTGATTTCCTCTAGTCTTGGAATCCTCATAATCCATTTGATGATAATACCCTATCCTTTCCATTTTCAAAACCTCTTAGGCTGTAACAACACAAATATTCAACACTTAGGTCACACAAATGTAAACTACCTCTAGTTTAGTGATCTATTTACAAACCTTCAACACCTTCAGATGTTACCCATACACTCTCAATTCTCTAATAAAGCTTCAAACCCTTAGGATTTTCATATATGAACTACCTCACATTCAGTTATCTGTTCACAACTTCAATAAATATCTCACTCACACAACCATCCTCTACCCAAAAAAGACTCTGGAAGATGCTTCCTCTACCCACCTTCTCTCAATGGAGGAACTCTACACCTTCTACCTATTGATGCATGTTTTATGACACAACAAACATTCTAGAATAAAGAGTCCAAGATGCTCTATCCCTTCTTGAAAAACTACCTGTATGCTAAGATTGCGAGTAAGATCATACGGTAATTCCAATGTTTAAGATGAATGCGGATGAGCTCTGTGGTTTGATGTGATTATGCTGGTAACACAAAGGGACTTATGCTAGGCTTGTTCAATTCACAATGAAGGTCTAGACAATGAAGCTCTATTGCTTGGGTCATGGATCAAACAAACTGAAAAAGGAGATAAAGGTTCAGAATTTCTAGTCTAATCCTAAGAATTCAAGAGACGGTATTGACTCGGTGAAACAAAACAAAACTTTGTTTCGCCACGCAGGGAACGCGCCAACTACGCAAAGCCAGTGCAATCTTCAAGGGAGAGTTGTGTTTATGATTTTCACGTCATGAATAACTACCTTCCAATCGAACAATATTTATTCAGACAGAAGTTAAGAATCCACAAAGTAAGCTCAGGCTAACTTTACGCATTGAACGAAAATCATCCGTTCAAAGAAAGTATGAGCAAAAAGTTTCACCATAAATCAATACTTATCAAATCTTGCATTCATCTAACATACATGAAAATAAATCTAAACTATGATGAGGGATAAGAACCATGACAACTCAAAATAAGAGAAGCAATCACCATCAGAACAATGCATGCATTACTTATTACTTTGGTAATCTTACAACAGTTGCTTTATCTCAACATGTTTGCAACATGCTCCCATGCTTTTCAAATGAGGGGTTGAGCTCAATTTATAGGCTCCCAATTACAATTTGATGCCAAGATTGATTTGGACTCAACGCCAAGATTACAAATAAAACCCTAATTAGGGTTTGCTACCCTTCGACCAATGAGAAAATTACACTCAAGGACACTTGTCCTTTTTACTAAATATGAACCAACAGATAAAATAGAAAGTTGTTGCATGTTGATTTGGAATGATTTGATTGGTTGGAAGATGACGAAGCGCCACCTCAACGTGCTAGATGTCTTCCTTGGTCGCTTTGTTGTTCTTGCCTTAGAATATTTTTCTTGCCGATGACTTTATCCTTTGTGCTTTGATCTTGGATTACTTTGGCTTCTTCTCACCTCGCCTTGGAGCACTTGTTTAGACTTGGATTGCTTTGGAATTCCTTCAAGTACCTTAAATCTGGAGAGGAACTCCCTTGTGCTTTCGCCGCACTGAAGGAAAATTGGAACCTTTTCTGTAGATAATTTCCCATACTTAGCCAAATTTTGGCTACTTTGTAATACCTTCAAGATTTTGGCCATTTTGTGCTCAAATAAACTTCGCCGGTAGATTTGTCTTCAATTTCGAATTTGGCTTGCGTAAGTTTGATGTACTTGACGATGTGCCTGCCGTTGTCTTCGTTATGCCAAACTCTTGGCGACTTCCTGTTGGTCTTTCAATGTGCGATGGTGGACTTCCAAGTTTTTTTCCGGTCGAACCTTACACTTTCTTTGCCATCTTCCCTTTCGCCTTGTGTAGTCATCCACCTGTAGTAAAACAAAACAAATTTATTTTAGATAACTTTTCAAGATAAGCTTTGAAAGATTTTTACAAATTTCATTTTCCTTCGGCCAAGATTTTCTTGCCGTCCATTTTGTTTGGCCATGATTTTTTTGATCGTTTCCCAAAAATATTTGGCCACGTCCAATTTTATTTGGCCATAAATATTTTTCTTGTCCAAAATTATTCTAACCACGTCCGACATTTTTCTAGCCACGTCCAACTTTTCTCTAGCCATGTCCGATTTTTCTCTAGCCACGAATTACCTCTTGTCCAAAATTATTTTGCCATGTCCGATTTTATTTAGCCATAACTCCTTTCGTCCAGAATTATTTTGTTGTGTCCAACTTTACTTGGCCATATTTTTTTTTCTCGTTCAAGATTTCTCTAGCCACATCCAACTTTTTCCTAGCCACGTCCAATTTTATTTGGCCATAAATTGCCTCTTGTCTAAAATTATTTTGCCATGTCCACATTTTTCCTAGCCATGTCCGATTTTTTCCTTAGCCATTTGCTTGATTTTTTTTAATTTTTTTTTCACAATTTTTTCTAGTCATGGCGATTTTATTTGGCCATTTGCCTTTTCAAAATTTCATCTTCTTAGGCACTTTGGATTTGAACTTAGGCAAATTTTAATTTTTCCTCACTTCTCTATACATGGCGGACTTTAGCACTTGTCAAGCCACTTTTCTTATGTCTATGGTAGACTTCCTTCAGCTTATTGCCATTTCTTTTTAGACTAAGGTG
>VDFB02185533.1:0-26328 GCA_007258455.2 Sequoia sempervirens
ATCAAATTTTTTAGCAAGTAACAACTAAAGAAAATATAAAGGGGATAGGAGATCAAGATCCCTCTCATGACCATAAGCCTCCTAGAGAGTATCTAAGGCTTCACAATGATGGCATGGTGATCTTTGACTCTTCCCCTGACTTGAACATCCTTCTTCCTCATGAAAATCCCTTGACTAATAACAATGATAAGGATACAAGGATCCCCATGGGTCCTCCTCCTCTTTCAATTCATGAAAAGTGTGAATCTAGCAAATTCAAACAACCTTGCAAATTGAAAAAACTAAAGTTTCCTCTCCATCCACCACCTAAATGTGAAAGGAAATTGCAAATACTTTTAAACAAAGAACTCATAATATTACCACCTATGAATAGGTTGGTAATACGTCCTAAAGATTCCAACATACCATATTGTAAATACCATCGTGTTCTTGGACACCACAATGAAGAATGTCGTACATAGAAGGAGATACCGAGCAAGTGTCACTTCGATGACACAGATTGCTATCCCATAATCCCATAGTACACTCTCCCACTCCCTATCATGCAATAGTTGTAGAATCTTCCATTCTCACTATTGCATGACCTTTCCCATCATCTACCTTATCTCATTCTTGTCTTGCACTCAGTGGGGGCAAGAAGTTGTTAGCCTTGTCCTAGTAATGCATTTTTCTTTGTCCCTTAGCTATGTTATTCACCTTTTGCATATACCGATTGAGATTGGACAGTGTATGACTTGCTCGACAGTTGACTTACATTTTCCTTACTAGTCTTTTTCATTTTCATTTTCTTTTTCTTTTGTGTGTTTGTATGTGCATAACATGATCCCCCATGATGTTTTTTTTGGTGTTCTCTCTCTTTGTGACATTCCGAGCTATTTGTATCTTTATTCTTCTATATGTCATGCATCACTTTCGCTTGTATATTTTTGGTTTTTTTGGTCTCTTCCTTTTGGGGATGACACAAAGCATTGAGACACCCTATGTATCTTCCATGTTGACCCAGAAGGCCTTTTTCTTTTCTTTTTCGCTTTCTTTTCTTGTTTTTTTCCTTTTAGGGAGGACGCAAGGCATTGAGACTAAAATGTCTCTTTCATGTTGACCCAAAAGTTTTTTCATTTTCTTTCACCTTTTTTCATTTTTTTTCTTGTGTTTTCTTTTTGGGGATGATGCAAAGTGTTGAGATATTCTATATCTCTTCCATGTTTACCCAAAAGGCCTCTTTTCTTTTCTTTTCCTTTTTCACTTTCTTTTATTGTGTTTTTGCTTTCAAGGATGATGCAAAGCGTTGAGATATATTCTATATCTCTTCCATGTTGACCCAAAAGGCCTCTTTTCTTTTCTTTTCCTTTTACACTTTCTTTTCTTGTGTTTTTCCTTTTGAGGATTACGCAATGCATTGAGACCGAAATATCTCTTTCATGTTGACCCAAAAGCTTTTTCATTTTCTTTCATCTTTTTCGTTTTATTTTTGCTTGTGTTTTCCTTTTGGGGATGATACAAAGTGTTGAGACATCCTATGTCTCTTCCATGTTGACCCAAATAGACCTCTCTTTTTTCTTTGTTTTCACTCTCTTTGTGCCATTCTTCAAGTTCTATGTATTTGGGGAATGATGATAGTTTCGAGCTCTTTACAAAACATTGCAACAAAGAACATACTGACCCCAAATGCATAGATCCCTTATGTATTTGGTGTTTTTATTTTGGGGGAAACCCCTTCCTTTTCTTTTTCATTCCTTTGCATGATGTAGCCTTACTTGAAAACATATGACTAGGCATAGTGATTTTCAAGTTGGCTCTCATGTCTTCTTTCTTGTCTACATTTTTCATTCACTAATTTAAAGTAATTTCTCATAGTACGGTGTGTAGAAATTCCTTTAAAGTGGGGGAATACATTAGCATTATTCATTATTCATTTTTCTTTTCCTTGGTTCTTAGTGCAACCTTGTTACTTCATATGATGTGTTTTGTCGCTTTGTGGATGACATTGGGTATAGTGTGCTTCATGAGTGTGATCTCTCTTAAGCATATTACATTCCTTTTAGTGGCCTAATGCGACATGTTGCATCCCCTAAGTTGCAAATTTTCTATTCTTTGATTGGTCCTCTCTTGGAGACATCAGGCACAATGTTCCCTAAGTTATAAATCTCACATGAACTAAGCAAGACTCCTTTGAACATCGTTTGCATTTTGTGTTTGTTATATGTCCACCTTGCATAACACAGCTTGCATGCCTATGGTGCCATCACATTTTTTCATGAGTTCTAAGCATACAAAGCTTTGCTTGTCTCATGAAGCACGAAAAGACATTTTCCTTTGCGGCACTTTATTAAAGTTATCAAAAGGTATAAATTTGATATGGCTGAGCGAGAAGCCCATTCTTAGGCATGACTTTCCCCATAGCCACCTACGTTTGTGTGAGTGCATACCAGCTATGAGTGTATGTTTCTCACCTTTTAGGCCTTCTCACTTGGAAAACATCCATGAGTTCCATCGCCTCAGACTGAGTATGCATTTTCTTTTTCTAGACAAATAGCCTAGATTTGATCCACAACGAGCTGGACAAACGATCAAAGCTTGATTAGACTCTTTCTCTCTTTCTCTTTTACATCATCATTTTCATGTGTGTTCCTTTTGTGCTAATGTTTGGTTTTCCATGGAATCTTGATCTTTGGGGCTTAATCATCCCTCTTGATTGATATCGCATCTTGCTAAGCATAAGTACATTTGGAACCCTCTTGATATGCATGTTGGGCTACTTTAATGTAAGTTTGAAGCAAGTTCATCCTCTCACTAAAGTGGGGGCTTAATGTGTCACCAAAAAATGTGTACTTGGATATTTTTATGCTCATTTAAGTCTTTCTTATAGTCTTTGGCTTTATTTTTCCTAGATTTAATGTTGTAATGTGGCCAGCACATTCACATTAGGTCTTGGGTTCTTGTGAAACATTAAGAATTCTAGGATGTCTTGTAAAAGTGTTGTGAAGTGTTGTAACCCACTTTCACACTTTTTTAGGACCCTTTCATTATAATGCTCTTAAATAAACCCTTTTTATCACTTAACACTTGTCTTATTTCAAAGTATTGTAAAGAGTTGTAACAAACTCTCATGCTTATCTAGGCTTGTCATCACTAATTCAACCCTTTCTTATGTTTAAATGACCCCTCAATGCACTTTCTGGCCCTACTCAAGTGTATTTTAGAGAATAATCCTGTTAAACAACATTTAATGCTCTTTAATTCCCAACACCCACTTAAATTTATTAAGTGGGACTAAGTCACCAATAGGGGTGAGTTAGTCCTATTTGGCACAAAATTTAAAATTATTTTGAAATTTTTGGTGGGATTTTATTCTCTTACCCTTGAGGTTGGCCTGTGATGTGTTATTTTCTAGAAATATTGTAAAATCAAGTATAAATAAATAACTTTTCCTATCATCTTAGCATTCATTAGTCTAATACATTCATGCATTCAATCATCAAATCATTCTAGCATCCCTAATCAATCAATCAAGCATTCAAGCATCTTGAAGCAACATATCTTCAGATCTCAACATCAAGGGTTTGGTGAGTTTGTGACATTGCATGTTATTTATTCATCATTCTCTTCTAATTTCATTTTATTTTCAAGGGTTTTATTACCAAACCAGTGTTTGACCAAGGAAAACTCCTATTCTCTAACCCTTGACCCTATTTCCCCTCTTTGTGTGTGTGTTTTACAGGTCTTGTATGCAAATTTTTCAAAGAGAAAGGTGATAAAAAGTGGTCAACAATTCATCAAAGTCATTCAAGTCAACAAAGCCCTAATTGAAGCTTGGAGATCCTTTTCAACACGATTTTTACAGAATATGATCATGACGTCTGTCAAGAAGAGGAGTGCAGACTAATAGCTATAGATTCCTACCTCGAACTTCCTAAGATTCCTAGGTGGACTAAGTTGCCATATGTGGTGAATTAGTTCCACTACCAAGCTTAAAGAGTGATTTATGTATTTCTAGATATCCTTTTGGTAGAAACCTGTTTTGGCATAATCTCCTCGAAATAGGACTAAGTCGCCCAACTTGGTGTAAGTGTCCCAGTCAGCTTTTCTAGTCATTTCTACAAGATTCCAAAGCCTCTCCACATCACATTTCAACTTCCAAGTGCACCTCTTCAATTTTGTTTATTTATGTTATTGTTTGTTTGCATTCTTAGGTCATTTTGTATATCATAATGTGTTTTCAAAAAAATTGCATTTCTTATGTTTTACATTAATAATTCATTTCCTTTCCTATTTTATTACATTTAGACATATTCAATCCATTATTGCATAGTTTTGAGTGGGGACATTACCCGTTTTGGTCCACTTCTCTCCTTAGAGGTGAAACACCCTAGAAGTGTAAGAGAAAACAGTGGATATCAAATTCGGTATCCACAATAGTATCATCCTAATCACATATTATGATAGTTTGATATCCATATAGATATCCTTTAATAGGTTCTTACATATTTACATGGCTGACACACTACTGAATTTGACACCATTTTTTGATGGGCGTTCATCAGTCGTTCAAAAAATCTTTGTTGGAAACACGACAAAATGACGAAAATATTTTCATCATTGTTTTTTTATCGAAAGGCTAACGACGAATTAAATGTCAAAATAATGGCACAGATTCGTCGATCGTCGACATCATAAAATGACTCAAATTTTCATCAGAATATCGACAATAAATTTGTGTATCCACCAACAAATTACACCAGAATTTCATCGCCATTTCGACGAAATGGACAAGGAGTAGTGTCGAAACAACACTAGAAGTTCTCCATTTCAACGAAATGGGCAAGGAGTAGCGTCAAAACAACACTAGAAGTTCTTTGCCATTTCGACGAAATGGGCAAGGAATAGCATCGAAACAACACCAAAAGTTCGTCGAAATTGCGATGAAATGGGCAAGGCATTATGACGAAGCCTTCATCGCAACTATAACAACTTTGTCAAACCTTTTCGGAGATTCGTCGATGGTTTTCGTCAAAATTGCGATGAAGCAATGCAATTTTTTTAAAAAAAAATATTCATTGAAATGTACCATTGTGGAGACTGATGATTGATCATACATACAGACTACAAGATGCATAGATGCATAGAAAAAGCATTACACTTGAGATGACTGATCATACATAAACACTGCAAGATGCATAGAAAAAGCATTACACTTGAGAACAACCAAGGGCTGACAAGGGAAGGAGTTAAGAAACAACTCTACCTATCATCACAGTTCTGATGTTCCCCCCGAGAGAATCCTGCAAAGAAAATTTTACAATACCAAGTCAAATAATATGAAAAAGACTTACTTCCATACAAATTAAATGATTATTCTCACAATTGGAATTGTCTAATTACAACAACAATTCCATGAAAGGTTATCTATGCTTCATAAGAGATGATTGATCATACATACAAACTGCAAGATGCATAGAAAAACCATTACACTTGAGAACAACCAAGGGCTAACAAGGGAAGGAGTTAAGAAACGTCTGGATTGAAGAGAAAATGTGTAGGGAAAATGTTGAGCAGTGTCAAAAGAATAGAGCTTGTAGAACATATTCTTGACCTAATCAAGCTCTTAAACAACTTAAAGAAAATTAAAATACTAACCCATACATGAGACATGTAATGAACTTCCAATATCTACTATCTTTTTCATTAATGCAGAGGTAGGTAAAGGAGAAAAAATTATAATTGTAACACTATTCATAGTCTAGTAAATTATGTTCGTAATTTGTGTTCAATGGACCTCAATTTTATCATTATACTGCCCATCTAATACCATATTTTAATCCAGGGTTCAACTATCTTAGATCTAAAGAATCACCTTCAATTAACCATTTAAAGTACTATAAAATAAGGTAAGACTTTTACTTGAGAAAGATTGGGTACACTTGTAGGATTAAAGTTTTTGCAATCATCGGGATTTATTGGCACATAGACACAACCTGCAACATATGAAGTAATGGATGACTACAAGTTAGTGAAATGGTCCTTAATATGTGATTGGTTTGCAAATTTATTGGTAGAAAATAAGGTTACAAATAGATCTACATGAAAAACCATGAGGAAAATCTACTGTAATCATCAAAATAGATGAAAAGTGCAAGGAAAGAGCCAAGCTACATCTCTAGAGCCTAAAAAAAACACATGCAAGAAACATAAAAAAAGAACAAACTAGTTTTTGGATGACTACAAAATGGTGCCTTCAACAAGTGATTCATATGCTTTCACACCTGACATAGGACATTAAGAATATTTTAGTCTTCCTTTGTGAAATTAACTACTTACAAAATAAACCCAGAAACCAATATTATATATCTCCATGTCTAGCCGAGGGTAGGTATAAGAGAAAAAAAATTCTTCAATGCAATGCCAAAAAATATCAATGTGTGTGTAGGTTTGTATTACTCAAAATATCATTTCACTGCCTAAGGAAAAACACCAAAGCGATGTTTTAAATTTCAATCTTCACATAGGCTCCCTTATTGCTACACATGCATATACAAGCATTATTAGAGGCTCTAAACTATTCAAATGTGGGGATTTAATTGCTATAAGATGGAAAGTTGTTGTTTAAAGGGCTTTATAATCCATCATCTTTTACATATCTTTATTCACTCCTAGCGCTTCAGATAAATTTGTGTAAATGAGACAAAAATGTGAATCTTTTATGACAAAGAAAATTCTTAAAAGGAGGGGGGAGAGAGCAAAGGGTAGGGGGAAAGAGAATGCTTGAATGTATATCAAACTATAACATTTTGATCATTATAACAATGAAACGAATTTTAAGTTTGAAGCATTAATATCATTTACAACATTTATGATCAAGAATGAATGTAAGTAGAGAAACTTTTGCATACCTGCAGAAGGTACAAAATTTCATGGTTAAGTCAAAGCCTCCCATCAACAACAAGATCCAAATAATCGTGTATCTATCTCAATCGAGCCTCTAAACCCTTCAGAGCTGTCAATTTTTCCACTAACCTATTATGCACAAAAGTCAAATTTTAGAGTTATGTCACCACTAAAAATAGAAGAAATGGAGCTTTGAAACCAAATCCACACACAACACAATGTGGTATTCATACAAATCCATACAAACTAACTAAAATCAGAACATTGGATTAGAAACAACTTCAAAATATGATGCAGAGCATGGATTTAGGGTATAAAGAATCATTTTTTTGCCACCATAGTGAAAAGTTAGCACTTTCCTTTATCTTTGCATATTGGTTTGATGCTTCAAATGATGCATTTCTTATATTGAAAAGTGCATTACCTTATTGAGCTTCTCTTTGTTTTGAGAGCGGACTTTATTATTCTCATAACAAGACCAACCAGCATTGATGGTGGAAGGAGTTGGTTTTGGCCCTCTTTACACTCATCACTCTCAATTCCCCATACCCAATCATATAACATTAATCATTCATTCATCCATTAATAACATATAACATTCATTCATCCATTAATAGCATATAACATTCATTCATTAACATATAACATTCATTAATTAACATATTCACATTCATTCATTAACATATAATATTCATTCTTTCAGTTTTTACATATTATCAAAAATATGGTTGTCATAATATGATTACAATCACTTTTTTTTTTGTTTCTTTTTTAAAGCTACATAAGGCTGAAGTGGAGTATCATTTTCTAAATCAATATCTATCCTCCTTTGATTTGATGTTCCTTCCCTCACATGTGATGATCTTAAAGTAAGCCTAATTAGATGCGCTTAAGTGGCGATGGATGCTGCTACAAAGGGGTCTCTACAATAAAGAAAAGTATTTAAAGTGATATATTTTTATTTATTATTGTTACAAAATGTTTAAATTTAAAGAGCCGTTGAGTGGTTCCTCTTCGCCGAAATTAGGTGCATCAAAGTTCTGAACTTGGGCCCTTATGCTCAACATGTTGAACACCCTCTGATCCTGATCTCTGGTTGGAAGAAGTTGCATTAATTAATACACCAATTGAAATTAAATATGTTTAAAGAGATATAGAATTGGTCCTTTTGCACGATGTAGGGCCACATCATGTTCTGATCTTCTAGCACGATCATACTCCAACACGTTGATCACGCTCTACATGCTCTAAAGTTGAAACATGAAAGGTTACATTAATTAATACACCAATTGCAATTAAATATGTTTTAAAGAACTTTAGAGTGGTCCTCTTTACCTGATGGGGCCACATCATGTTCCTGATCTTCTCTAGCCTGATCATGCTCAACATGTTGATCACGCTCTACATGCTCTAAAGTACTAGGATGCACACCATGACCTTCATGCGCACGTGTGTTTCCACCCTCCACCGGTACGTTTGAATTTCATATGTGATATTACAATAGTAGCGATTTTTAAAACAAATGAATTATAATTAATTTATGGTGGAAATTAATATTGGATAGATTTTCACGAGTAACAATTTTAAATAAAACTGTTAAGGTTTATTTGTAAAAGTGATTGGATGTTGGATGAATTTCTTTCATGGTGATGTGATCCTAAGGTGATATTATGATTAATCTATCATTTCATCGCTAGAATTTCACAGGTTATAAGGTAATCAAGTCTTGATAGATTGCAAGTTATTGTTACTACCGTCCAAATGCGCCCATCACAAATCAAATCTACTTAACGTTTTAACTCCCAAAATTTTTAACATTGTTGCATCTTGAATATAGTCCACAGGTTACACAACCAAGGCCTCAAATGTATTCTCTAATTGTAATCCAAAGGAATTATGCTCTTCTTTTTCAGTAAATAAATAAGAGAGCACCCATAAGTGGTTTATTGGGACACCCTCACTTGACTGACTAAAATAGTAGAAAGAATTTATGTTTGTTTCGCGCAATAATGCAAGTGGCGGATTTAGCAGGGAGGGAATTGTCGCTGGAGCCCTAGTTAAGTCATCATAAGTTTCACGCTTGAAAATAAAGAATTTTTTAAAGTCATATTAAGTATTCCTATGTAGATTAGGGACTTTGGTAGACTAGGTGAAAGACTGAGACTATTTTTCCATGGTATCCAGGGTACACATGGTGGTCTTCCTCTTATGTAGTTGGACTATAGTTTAAAAAGAACTTGGCTTCAAAGGGAATTATTTCATTTAACTAAAGGTTTCGCCATGAATTTATCATTGGGAAAGAGTATGATCAAAATTCTTCCTATTATGAAAGGAATTGGTGATTCTATGCCTCTAGTAATCACTATAAAATGTTTATGGGGATAAAATGACTAATTGCATTAGGTGAGAGTCAACTTTGGAGTTCTTCAAATATTATATTCCTCTATTCATAATTTTTAAGGGTTGTGTGTGGAGGTTATCACTACCAAGAAGGGAGGAGACCTTTCCTTGTATTCTTTTATAATTTTCATTATTCTTATTTATTTTACCCTTACATTGACAAATACACATACATATGCATTTATTATTTTCATTTATTTCTCATGTGGTTTAATGGTTTGATCGATTTCATATTATATGTGTTGAAGACTTTAGAATTTCAATTACATTAATTTATGGATATGTTGTATCTATAACACTATAAATTACTCATCTTTTGCATTTTAGAAATACGCATTTATATACATAGATATATATTTCTTTAATGATATGTTGCATTTATTGTTCTAGGAGGCATTAGGTAGTGCATTTTACATTTTACATTTAAAACTACATATACATACATACATACATTCATACATACATACATATATATATATACATATATATACATATGTATATATATGTATATATATACATATATATATATCTATATATATACATACATATATATATATGTGTGTGTGTGGCAATATATTAATATATCGATATATTAGGTGTTTAGAAACAACCATTAGGTGCATGGATTTGAAAATTCATAAAATCAGATCTCCCATACATGTTTTGTTGAAACCTAGGCTTGAATCTCTCATTTCACATGCTTTTCTTCAAAAAAATATTCAGAACAATAGATATACCTTCTTTATTTCTCATCCTATGCCCTATTCATGCATCCTACAATTACAACAGTATCCATTGGGCCTCTTACACAAGCTACAGTAATCACAAAAAGTGTAAGAGCTCCCCCTTTATATCATGTTTTGACTACAAAACCCTCAAAAATAGGGTAACTCAGATTATGATTTGTTGGTGAGCTGTATGGACAAAATCATTAGCACCAGCTCATTCTTGGAGTCTTTTGAAAGAGAAGCAAAGCAAGTGGCAGTTAAGTACAAACCTTATAGTGTCAAGGTGAATGAGGTGATCAATTTTGATTGGCCAACTGATGAAAAGTACCAGAAATGGGTAAATCTATATTTAACTAAGGAAGAGTGAAAAGGAGTAGGTTGCTAATGGTTGACAAATCAGCTGTTGTAGTTACAACATATTCCAGTTTTTTTTTTTGGTGACAGTCTAGGCGTGAAATTCTTGAAGTTTTTTGTTGCTGCATCAACCATTATCAGTGGGCACAATGAACAAGAAGATTCTTTGGGGAGATTGTTGTTGTAACAATTTTTTGGAATATCACAAGGTGATCCAATTGGCTGGTGACACATGTGCTTTCTGGCCTGATGCTTGTTTTCTCCTTCTTTTTCTATAAGAAGGATTTCAAGGCCAGAAGTACGGGTTAGCAAGTTAGATATTTTTGGTTGAGTCTAGATGAAGTTGCAGAGCAAATTGTAAATTTTGATGGTTTTAGGGAATATGCAATTTAGGTTTTGAGTCATTCTATAGTAGGTTTTGAATTCATGGAGATTTGATGTTTTATGACAGTACTGGCATTTGAATTGATATGATTAATTCAAACTCATGTCCCTCCATTGTACAAGCATATCTGAATTTTGAATAAAATGATCAAGGGTTGTTTCATTCATCTCACTGTTGTGGTGTGTATGATTCTTGTTTTAGGTTTAATTCAAGGAATTAATTAAAATTCTTTAATGGGATTGTAGGTGGATATGTTATGTATAAGGATTTGATAAGTAGTATTGGGTTAGAATATATATTGATGAGATTTTAAAGCAATGTTATCAAGGATCTTATATGTTGTGTTAAATCTATCATAAACCCTTAGATGCTTATAAATTTGACTCCTCCAGTGGATATATGGCCCTAATCTAAGTTGTACTTATTTGTATGGTTCAGTATTTGTTTTCCTTTACCTAGAGCTTGCTACAAATTGCAAATCAATGGCTATCTTATACTATGAAATTTTGTTGTAGTTATCTCATGCTCCAAATAGTTGATATTACTGATAAATAGCCAATTCTATTTGGTATTATCCTATTATGTTGAGCTATTAAATGAGATTATATGTTGTTAATGTTGTTTATGATGATGGTGCAGAGGTTGTAAATGCATTAAATGATCACCCTCCCAGGTCTTGCAGAGCCCAAAGTGTAGGAGGTCTTTCAAATCCTCGTCAGTTGGTCCAGGTCCTAAGAGCTACCCTTTATTGGAATTGGCAATTCCATAGGTAGATTAGAAGATCAACCTGCTTACCGTAAAAACAACCAACACCTTGCATATGTTTATGGTGGAGGTATTAAAGAAGAATTGTATGCCTCTATTTCCATTCATTAGATCTACCTTAGCCTAGCATATGCTTGGGCTAAGTCTACAATTGCTTCAGACTCATGTGATGAAGGCTATGTGTGATGAAATCCTAGACCTCAACCAAGATGTGGGTAGATTATGGGAGTTTTCCAAGACCTGAGGCTGGTGGATAAAAATGTGAAAGACTAAGCTATTTTATTTTTTGTCTTATGTATACCATTTCGAGAATGGGGGTGCCAATATGCGGGAAGATCTTTGGAAACTAGGCATAAAATTGAAGGTTAAAGGTGTTTGAAACTTCACGGTACTCATTGCCTTGGTGGAGCCGATTTTCCACACGGAGTTCCCTCAACCTAGATCCTCGGCTAAGTATTGACCTTGTTTTCCTCCTCCAAACTCTTCCTCGGTGCTAATATTGACCTTGTTTTTAATCCTCCAAACTCTTTGTCAGTGTTGGTATTGACCTTGTTTTAACTCCAAACTCTTCCTCGGCACTGGTATTGACCTTGTTTTCACTCCTCCAAACTCTTCCTCGACGCTAATATTTACCTTATTTTCACTCCTCCAAACTCTTCGTCGATGCTAGTATTGACCTTGTTTTAACTCCAAACTCTTCCTTGGCGCTGGCATTGACCATGTTCTCACTACTCCAAACTCTTCCTCGGCACTGGCATTGACCTTGTTTTCACTGCTCCAAACTCTTCCTTGGCACTGGCATTGACCTTGTTTTCACTACTCTAAACTCTTCCTCGGCGCTGGTGTTGACCTTTCACTTCTCCAATTTGACGAGCTACAACCTGGTTTCGTTAGGTTTTACAGTATGTTAATTAAGTTCAAAATTTTGGTGCCATTTAGCTAGGTTTTAATATTCTACAATATAGTTAAGTATATATTAGCTATATTTCACATAATAAATAATATAATTATTCAACTTATTATAATTAGATATTATATTTTTTAACAAAGAATTATTAAACATCATTATAAAATTATTATAATTAATAGTGTAATAAGTATATTTTATATAATACATAATATAATTAATATAATATGTATTTAATATAATAGTAATATATATTAATATGAGAGAGAGAGAAACTAAATTTTGATTGGTTGTTTCATGTCAACAATCCAAGGATGGTATGTGTCCTTAGGGAGTTATGCTCAAGGTAGCATGCCATTTGATTAAGATATGATAATTCTCCTTTAAGACCTCTTCAATGTACCCATTGCACACTTAAGTAGACAAAGATAAATATAGGGAAGGAAATATAGAGATAGAGGGAGATAATGACAAACATACAAATAGAAAGGGAGACAAAGTGGTAGAGAGAGGTAGAGAGATTAAGAGATAAGGATGAATAGATAGAGATATAGGGAGGGTGATTGATATATCTCTCCCTGTCGCTCTCTATATCTCTATATCTCCCACTATCTATATCACTTCCTCTTCCCCCCTCTATCTATTGAAGTATCTCTCCCCTCTCCCCTTTCTCTCTCATTCCTTATCTCCTCCATCTTTTTTCCTACTATATCTCTATCTCTATTTCTATTTTTATCTCCCTCTTACTCCTCTCTTTATCTCTTTCTATCTATATCTCTTTCTCTCCCTCCCCCTCTCTATCTCCCCCTCTATATCTCTCATCATCTCTCCCTCCCTATCCCCCCTATCCATTGACTCTCTATCTCCACCTCTCTTCCTTTCTCTTCCCATTTATCTCCATCTCTCTTTCTCTTCCCATATATCTCTATCTCTTTCTCTTTCTCTCCCCATCTATCTCTATCTCTCCATATATTAACTAAGAAGCCATGCAAGCATACAATAGTATATGTTGGTAAAACTATAATAGTGTTTTATTAAACTATAAGTAACACTTATCTTTTTAATGTCAAGCCTTCTTATAAAAATAGTGTTTTATTAAACTATAAGTAGATTATTGTCACCACTCTTCATTCAACATGAAATGCCAAATGTAGCAATTGTTTTGTTTCTTTTGTCAACTTTCATTAACCAAGCTATGTACTGGGTTGAATAAAGTTGTGTTATGACCCTTCATCTCTTTAAAATAATTAGGCAATATTAGTGAGATCAAGAAGGGGAGAAAACTAAACTCCTTCAAAATAGGGGTAGTTGTTGGTTTATTGGTTTTCTTTGTATACTATATACTTAGTTCCTCTAGGCTAAATAAGTAACTTTAGATCATTTTCTTAGTTGTGTATCCTAACTAATATAGAGTAATCTTTTTCATTTTAATTGACTACTACATAATATTTTGTGTTGAAAGAATTATTTCCATTCTTTGTAGTTTTTACATTAGAATACAACTCATATTTAATTTCATGCCAATATACTTCTTTCATAAAGATATTTGTTTGAAATAAGTGCTTTATAACCCATCTAATCAAATAATAATTAACCTATCAAAAAGGAAATAGGAATTTTATAAAGAAAGGAACACTTGACCCAATCATAAGTGTATGGCCTTTGAAGAAAGGAGTGATCCACCTTAGCAATAATAACTACTTGATTTAGACTTGGGTATGTGTAGGATCATGATGGGCCAAAAAGTGGCAACATGAAAAAAGTAGCATTTTGAACTTGCCAAAAAGGCAAAAATCTCGAGTTGACTTTTTTTTTGGGTTCGCTGTCAGTACATTGCTCCATAGCAATGCCCAAGCCAAAGTACTACAAATTGAATATCCAATTTTTTTTGGATATCCAATTCATGTCTAATATCTAATTTGAAAAACATTTTAAAATGTAATATTTTGGTGTTATAAATCAGATATCTGATCTAAATCGGTTATCCAATTTTTGCACACATATACCCAAGAGTAATTAGGAGATGGAGGGTGGGAAAGAGAGAGAGATAGAGAGACAGAGAGGGAGAGAGAGGGAAAGTGAGAGAGAGAGAGAGAGAGGGGAAGGGAGAGAGAGAGAGATGGGGAAGGGAGAGGGAAAATGAGAGAGAGAGGGGGAAAGGGAGAGAGAGATATATGTAGAGAAAGAATTAGGATGGGGAAGGGAGAGGGGAAGAGTGTTGATGGTAGAGGATAGAAGGTTTAAGGTTTTATGGTTGAGTGGGTAGGAGGGAGAGACTTGAGAGAGAGAGAGGGAGGGAGTGGGAGAGAGAGAAAGGAAGGGGTTAAGGTTAGAGGGTAGAGTTTAAGAGGGACAATGGTTTTAGGAGTTTAGGGTTTAGGGTTAAGGGAGAGAGATAAGAGGGAGTGAGTGAGTGAAAGAAAGAAAGACCTAAGAGAGGGAGAAAGGGGTAGGAGAGACTTGAGATGAAGTGAATGAGTGAGAGAGAGAGGGGCTTCAGGAGAGAGAGAGTGGTGCTAGGAGGAGAGACTTGAGAAGAGAGAGATAAAAGGAAGGAGGGTAGAGGGTGAGGGTAGAGGGTTTAAAGAGGTTTAGGGAGTTTAGGGTTTAGGAGTAGAAGAGATAGAGAGGGAGTAGGTACTTGAGGAGAGAGCGAGAGACCAAATACTTATTGATAACCATAAATCTTTGATATCTCTACCTTTTATATTCAACACATATGGACTAATAGTTGAACACAAAAAATCTATTTGTTGCTATAAAAACAACACATAATGATTTAAAATACAACTTATACTAAACAAAAATGGACCAATAGTTGAACACTAAAACTTTTTGAAAATCCTTCACATTTAATGGTAAAATACATGTTATTTATTGTGCTCACCTTTTATATTTGTGATAGGACAAACTATTAATATAAAATTATCCAATGCTTGTACATTGCTAACCCAATTGTTGTACACATAAGAACAATATTTTTTCACTATGATAACAAAACTTGTTTCAATGAGTGTCTTATTTTATTAAATGAGAATTTTATTTTTTAAATGATATACTTATAGTGGAGAGTTGTGATATTTTATTTGAAACAAGAAAATACTTTTTTCACTTCTTCATGAATGTATTTATGTTTTTTTCATATAACATTTAGAGGTTCTCATGTGTTCAAGTATGGGTCCATTTTTTATCAACATTTGGCTTTTTCTTTATTTACATTTGGACTGTTTATTTACAATATATAGTATAAATATGTAGTAAGACTGGGTATTATCACTAGCATACCTACATTTTAAAAATATATGTAAAGTACGCTGAGAGATATCCTTCTTCTAAAGATGCTTATTTTTAATCCATTGAACCTTAACCCAAATTGAAGCTTAACCCCAACCATAAAGCTATTTGAACCCTAATTGTAACCCTATTTGAAGCTGGTTTAGATTACAGGCTCATAGACAAGGAAAAATTCCCTAGAAGAGTGTCTTTCAAGTTTGAAAAAGTGTAGATGGAAAACTCAAACTTCGAAATGGTTGTCACTGACTCTTGGTTCACCCAAATAGTTGATCATTGCACTAAGATGTGCATATTCAATAGAAAGTTAAAATTCATAAAACTCAGACTAAAAGAGTGGAATATCCAAGTCTTTAGAACCCTTTTCAAAGAAAGGATCTCCTTGAAAGTAGAATGGCTAAGATCCAAAAAGATCTCTCAAATTATTTTTCTTACATCCTAATAGAAGAAGAGAGGAATATCATAATTCAATTGGATGGTGTCTATAGTTTTAAATAAATCTATTGGAGACAAAAAATCAAGGATTAAATGGCATAAATAAGGTGTAAAACCAAGTTTTTTCATTTAACATGAAAAATTAGAAGGCAAAGAAACATAATATGAAGATTGAAGATGCTTATGGATAAACTTATGATAATCCTGACACCATCAAGGCTTCCTTGGTTTCCTCTTGGGAAAACATGCTCGTGGAGGAAAATGAAGACAAAAAAGAGAAGAAAAGCAGGATCTCTTCTTGTATCATATCCCAACCTTGGATGATGATTCTAAATTCTAATTTAAAGTAGCTAAAGATGTCATTAAGGAAGAATGTAGCTAACAATATCGTCATGGAAGAAAATATTTTACATCACTGTCATGAGTTTACAAGCATGCTTGGTGGAGATCATTGTAAGTATCATCTAGCAAAAACATCAAATATTGCATATATGCTTTCCTACACCTCACTTGGAGAGATTGATTTTGGGCGGAATATGTGAATAAATATAGATTGCTATAGGCAGGATATAAAATTGTATTGAAATATTGGATATATGCTCATCAATCTGGTCGAAAAGTTTATGTCACCTATAATTTTGTGCCAACTAAGATGTCATTTTTGATCTAACAATTATACTTGAACATAACCAAAAATTTAACAATGTTTGCAAGAATTTCAGAATAAACACTTGGATTCTTAATTTATATTGACACATCTTAACTTTATGTCTCTCTCTTCCCCATATTCTCTCTCCCTCCTCTACCTATCTCTCTCCCTTTCTCCCTCCCTCTCTCTATCTCTTCCCATCTGAGCTCTCTCCCTATACCCCTATCTATCTTCATATGTCAACTTCTTTGTCCCTTTCTCTTCCCATATATCTCTATATATATGTCTTTCTCTTCCCATTTATCTCTCCCCCCTCTCTCTCTCCCCTTATTTCTATCTCTCTCTCCATTTCTATTTGTCTTTCTCTACTTATCTCTCTATATCTCTATCTATTTTTCTCCCTCTTCCTATCTCATTCTATATTCATCTCTACCTCCTATCAGTTTGTCTCACTCTTCCTCTCTGGCTCTATATTCATCTCTACCTCCTATATTCCTCCCTCCTCCATCTATGAAATGTCTCCCTCTCTCTACCCATCCATCCTCTTCCCTGTCTCCTAGAAATGTCTACCTCTCCTCTATCTTACTCACTCCATCTCTTCTACTCTATATCTTTATCTTTATTTCTTGCTCGATCTCCCTCTCACTCATCTCTCTATCTCTTTATATCCATATACTACTCAATCTCCCTCTCTCATCTCTCTATCCTTTCTATCCATATACTTCTATACGTATATCTCCCTATGCATCTATTTCCCTATCTCTTTTATCTTACTCACTCCATCTCTTCTACTCTATATCTTTATCTTTATTTCTCGCTCGATCTCCCTCTCACTCATCTCTCTATCTCTTTCTATCCATATACTACTCAATCTCCCTCTCTCATATCTCTATCCTTTCTATCCATATACTTCTATACGTATATCTCCCTATGCATCTATTTCCCTATCTCTTTTCCTATCTCTATCTATCTCTCTATATTAGCCTCCCCCTCTCGCTCTCTCTCTCTCCCCCTCTGTACATATATCTCCCTCTTCCCCATCTTCTATCTTTCCCTCCTCTACATATCTCTCTCCCTTTCTCCCTCCCTCTCTCTATCTCTCCCCATATCTCCCTCTCTTGCTCCCTCCCTATACCCCTATCTATTTTCATATCTCAACCTATTTGTCCCTTTATCTTCCCATATATCTCTATATCTATGTCTTTCCCTTCCCATTTATCTATCTCTCCCTCTCTCTTTCTCTCTCTCTATCTCTCCCTATTTCTATCTCCCTCTCCATCTCTATTTTTCTTTCTCTACTTATCTCTCTCTCTCTCTCCCCTCTCTCTATATCTCCTTATATCTATCTTTCCATCTCTCTCTCCCCCCCCTCTATCTCCTATCCTCTCTATATATTTATTTCTCCCTCTATCTAGTACATCCCTTTTCCTCTCATTATATGATAATCCTCTACCTCTATCTATAGGGAGAGATAAAAAGGTGAAGCATTGGACCTTCCCAAAGATCCACCAATCTCAACACTACTCCCAACTATTTTGAGCATTTAAGTACATATTGTATACTAGATTAGGAGGCATGTGTCAAAGCTCATATTTATTGATGCAAAATAGGTCCAAAGTCACAAATTTGACGTAGAGTTAGTTATAGTTTTGTTCAAAATTTCAATTGCCACATAGAGCAAAGATATTCTAGTTTTTATATCATGTCAGCAAATTTGGCACTTCATCATGATTTGTATCTTCATCAACATTAACAAAAGCAAAGGTATGTGCTGAATCCCTTGCATTTAAAAATTTGAATTAAGATAAATATTTTAATATTTTCCCTCAAATCCATAATATATATATTAGTGTGTATTTATTTATTGCAATAAAGAATTAACCTAGGTAACACATTAAGAATTCTAAGGATTTGAGCTTGGAAAAAATGCATAATTTTTTTTTTTGTTGGATGTCCTATTGTATAGTTTAGAAAAGCTCAAAATATGAATAGGATTTTAAGGCCATATATTATGGTAGCTTACAATTCAAAAAAAGGAAGGAAATCTATTATCAATTTTAATCTAAAATTTAATACCATATGAAAAATCACATGTAGTATTATCTAAAATTAATTCTTGACATATTAATTTTATAAAATACACTTACCATTCAATAAACTTCTCCCAAGAAAGAAACCCTAAGTGAACATTAATTGAACCCTAATTGTAGATTCATAGCTCTAATCATAACCCTAATTGAACCCTAATTGTAGATTCATAACTCTAATCCATAGCCTAGACACTAATCCTAATCAAGAGCCCTAACCCTGGCCTTAGAAGTTATCATATAATCCTAATTATCTCTCTTATCTAAATTTGGGTTGAATTATTTTTCCTTTGTTTTTTTTTTAATTATATATTTTTTGTTTATTAGATCTTATTTTATGAATATATGCAAATATAATTTTACTTCTACATTCATTCTATGCCTATTTTCTTCATGATATTTTAACATTCATTTTTTGGAATATTAGGTCAATCTCACACATATAAATATGAAACCTCAAAATTTTAAAATAATATTCAAGTTTTCCCACTTCAATTTATCATTTATGTTATTTGAATTAAAATATTTTAAATCATACTCTTTATTCATCTAAAAAAGAAAAACAAATTGATATATAATTTTTTATTAAATACATTTTAACTTATTTTCCTGGATTGTATAAACATCTTTCTTTATTTACATTTGGACTGTTTATTTACAATATATAGTATAAATATGTGGTAAGACTGGGTATTATCATCACAATTGAGTGTGCCCTCTCCCCTAATAATTTTTTTTATTTTGTACCCCGCATGACTACTGGGCTCTCTCCCCTAATAAATATTTTTATTTTGTAGAGGGACAAGTTTGCATGGCTATAGATCAATTGTCGTGTGATCTCAATCGTTCCCCGCCATCCCGCAATGACCCCACTAGTTGATTGCGATATCACGGGTGAGCGCCACGTGTACTAAGACCTCTCCCCTAATATTTTTTTTTATTTTGCAGAGGGACAAGTTCGCATGGCCATAGATCAATCGTCGTGTGATCTCAGCCATTCCCTACCATCCCGCAATGACCCCACCAGTTGATTGTGATATCATGGGTGAGCGCCACATGTCTATCCGATGAAGCCAAAGGAATGATAAATAATTTGATGCGTCTTTAATACATTATGTCGTGGGTTACTAAAGCAGTTATAAGATGCATGTGTTTTAAATAAACGGAGATGTTATAATTCTGGTAGAAAGGTGCTCGATGGTTAATAACAAGGTTGGTGACTATGTTGAATGAACAAAATTGTTGATGGTTGAGATCCACGGTTGCCCGCCATCGTGTGATCAAAAGTCTTGAGTTCTTTATTGATTGCGATATCACAGGCGAGCGCCACGTGTCTCATCCAGTGAAGCTGAAGGAATGATAAATACTTTGATGTGTCTTTAATACATTATGTCGCAGGTTACTAAAGCAGTTATAAGATGTACATGTTTTAAATTAACAAAGATGTTATAATCCCGGTAGAAAGGTGCTCAATGGTTAATAACAAGGTTGGCGACTGTGTTGAACAAATAGGATTGCTAATGGTTGAGATCCACGATTGCCCACCATCACATGATCAAAAGTTGTGAGTTCTTTATTGATTGTGATATCACGGGCGAGTGCCACGTGTCTCATCCGGTGAAGCTGAAGGAATGATAAATACTTTGATGCATCTTTAATACATTATGTTGTGGGTTATATTTATTAATGTCTTAATATTAGTTTATAAATTGAACATTAATTATAAATATTTTAAAATAAATTAAGTATTTCAATCTAAAATTTTAATATTTGACATTACAAATAAAATTAAACTAAATTCTAATTTTTAAAATCCATAAAATATTTATTATCTATTTAGTTTTACTAATTATCTAATTAAATTAAATTAAATTAAATTAAATATTCACTTTAAATTAATTAAACAATTATTATTAATTAGAATTTTAGAATAAATTAAGAAATAAGATCTATATAAAATCAACTTTTCTATTTTTTCTTTGTGTCCAAATCATTTCATTTTCTAAAATTATACTAAATTCTAGATATCATAATTAAACACAAAACTTTATTCTATTCTAATCCTAACCCTATTTGGACTCTAACCCTTACCCTAATTGAACACTAAATCTAATTGTAATTGACCACTAAGCATAATTGAATTCTACCCCTAACCCTAACCCTAACTCTAACTAAACCCTAAACCTAACTCTAATCAAACCCTAACCCAAACCTATTTGATTCATAATCCCAACCCTAACCGAAACCCTAATTGAACTTTAAAACTAACCTTAATTAACTATTAACCCTAATTGAACATTTATTGAACAGTAGTCCTAATTGTACCATAACCCTAACTTTGAAATACAGTTGAACTCTAATCCTAACCCTAACACTAATTCTTATCCTAATTGAACCTTAACCCCAACCCTAACCTTAACCTTGACCCTATTTGAACTCTTATTGAATTCATAACTTTAATTAAACCCCAACCTCATCCTCAATCCTAACCCAAATTGAACATTAATTGAACCCTAAACCTAACCCTAAGTGAACACTAATCCTAATTGAACTCTAACTTTTAAGTTGAAAATATTAAAGTGCCTTAGATTTTCCCATTCATCTTCATTTATCATTCAATTCCTAATAGAACTCCAAAAAATTATACTTTTATACTGTTTTAATACACACCTAATATTAAGGGTTCAGGGTCTAAGGGTTTAGAGTTTAAGGGTTAAGGGTTTAGGGTTTAGGGTTAAGGGTAGAGGGGAGAGAGATAGAGAGAGAGAGTGAGAGAGAGAGACCTAAGAGAGGGAGAGGTGGTAGGAGGAGAGACTTGAGAGAGAGAGAGAGGGTAGAGGGTTTAAAGGTTTGGGAGTTTAAAGAGGGTTAAGGGTTTAGGGTTATGGGTAGAGGGGAGAGGAATAGAGAGTTCAATGAGAAAAGAGAGGGAGGAGTGGGAGAGATAGAAAGTAGAGGGTTAAGGGTAGAAGGGTAGAAGGTAGAGGGTTACGGGTGGAGGGGAGGGAGATAAGAGTGAGTGAGTGAGTGAGAGAGAGAGAGACCTGAGAGGGGGAGAGGGGGTAGGAGGGTGAGACTTGAGAGAGAGAGGGAAAGAGGGAGGTAGTGGGAGAGAGATATGGGGTAGAGGGTTAAGCATTAGAGATTAGAGGTTTAAGGGTTTAGAGTTTAAGGGTTTAGGGTTTTAGGGTTTAGGGTTTAGGGTAGAGGGGAACACATAGAGTGAGAGAGATGAATGGGAACCCTAAAGAGAATTTAAGGAGAGGGGAGGAGCTTGAGAGAGGAGAGTAGAGGGTAGAGGGTTTAAGGGTTTGGAGTTTGGAGTTTAAGGGTTTAAGGGTTAAGGATTTAGGTTTATGGGTAGAGGAGAGAGAGATAGAGGGATTCAGTGAGAGAGAGAGGGAGGGAGTGGGAGAGAGATAGTGAGTAGAGGGTTAAGGGTAGAGGTTAGAAGGTAGATGGTTAAGGGTAGAGGGGAGGGAGATAAGAGTGAATGAGAGAGAGAGAGAGACCTGAGAGAGGGAGAGGGGATAGGAGGGTGAGACTTGAGAGAGAGAGGGAAAGAGGGAGGGAGTGGGAGAGAGATATGGGCCAGTAGAGGTTTAAATGTAAAGGGTAGAGGGTTTAAGGGTTTAGAGTTTAAGGGTTAAGGGTTTAAGGTTTACAGTTAAGGGTTTAGGGTTTTAGGGTTTAAGGGATACACATAGAGGGAGTGAGTGAGATATATATAAATACCTAAGACAGGGAGAGGGGGTAGGAGGGAGAGACTTGAGAGAGAGAGAGAGAGAGAGAGGGTAGAGGGTAGAGGGTTTAAGGGTTTGGAGTTTAAGGGTTTAAGGGTTAAGGATTTAGGGTTATGGGTAGAGGGGAGAGAGATAGAGGGATTCAGTGAGAGAGAGTGGGAGGGAGTGGGAGAGAGATGGAGAGTAGAGGGTTAAGGGTAGACAGTAGAAGGTAGAGGGTTAAGGGTAGAGGGGAGGGAGATAAGAGTGAGTGAGAGAGAGAGAGAGACTTGAGAGAGGGAGAGGGAGTAGGATGATGAGACTTGAGAGAGAGAGGGAAAGAGGGGGGGAGTGGTAGAGAGATATGGGCTGATAGAGGGTTAAACGTAGAGGGTAGAGGGTTTAAGGGTTTAGAGTTTAAGGGTTAAGGGTTTAAGGTTTACGATTAATGGTTTAGGGTTTAGGGTTTAAGGGAGACACATAGAGGGAGTGAGTGAGAGATAGATAAAGACCTAAGAGAGGGAGAGGTGGTAGGAGGGGGAGACTTGAGAGAGAAAGAGAGAGAGAGGGTAGAGAGTAGAGGGTTTAAGGGTTTGGAATTTAAGGGTTAAGGGTTTAGGGTTTAGGGTTATGGGTAGAGGGGAGAGAGATAGAGGGATTCATTCAAAGACAAAACCCCAACCTTAGGATTTTCCCAATACCATAAAAGACTAGTAACATAAGATAGGACAGGAAAGGAACATAGGACAGGACAAGAAAGGATAGATTCAAAAGATGCAACATACTGTGTTGATATGTCCTTCAATCTTCTTAAGAAGATCCATGATCTATTTATAAAGGAAGTGACTTCATATATGCATCAAGTTCAATCATGCATCTTTTAAACAATGAGGAAGCATTTCAAGTTGTTGTCAAGCCCCTCTCACCATACCCCTATTGGATAGTCACACATCATAGGAAGGTGAGTTGTTAGGTCACCCACATATGTGACAGGTGGCTATCCAATAAAGATAAAATGAGGATACTATGTGTATTTATTACACATAACAAAATAAGAGCAATGGTTGAATCAAGGTCACGATACAAGTACAAGGACAACACCTTTGCAAGAGCTAGCTACAAGAGGCAAAGGGGATTGATATTATTCATTCATGGGTGTACTGGTGAAAGTGAATGAAATGGGTAAAGGTCATTGTCATTGATAAGGACAACCAACAATGCATGCTACAATGGTCTCATGAAGGACAACAACAAAAACAAAATCTAAAGTTGTAGAAGGCTCTATTCAAGGCCTTCACAATCAAACATTAGGCGAACAAGTTTCCAGATAACATTCAATGCATGATGTTTTAAGGATTAAAGGAATAAAGGAAAAGACATTCAAGAAACATCAACTCTAGTTGACACAGATAATATGCCTATTGAAAACATGTCATTACAAGAGGTTTATGACAGCAATGGAACCCTCATATCATGTGATCAAGATACAATTTCTATTCTCATAACCTTTCATGTAGGGGTTTTCGTCATCATGATTGATCCAACATGGATCATGATTGCATACAAGAAACAAATAGTTACAAATGACAATTAAGCAATTATGATTCAAGAGAGGTCTCATGTTGGAAGCCAAAGCCATAGTACAAGTGTATATGAACAACAACTATGAGGTTATGCTACAAGACAGCCATGCAGGTTCATGTAGGACATCAAGCATTACAATGGTATAAGTGCGTATGAACAACAATCAACAATCAGAAACAAGTAGTGAAGGAAGCAAAGCATAGTTGTATTTTTACCTTTTCATACCATTGATCATCCATTCCAGCAATATGCTATAATAGTGAAGGCATATACTTGCACATGGGTGTTTTAATGAAGATAGTCAACATAAAAACCATCATAAATCATGGTGCTTCAAGGGAACAGAGCATAGTCATGAATAAGAGCAGTACCATTAAAGGCTACAAGTTTGTCTTCATGTTATCTATGAATTTGAAAAAATAAATCTACAACTAAAGATTTGACAACATATGACTATAGCCATGAAAGAAGAATGAATTGCGATGGAGATAAAATGTCTATAAATGGTTGTTGCCACTATCTCATTTTCTCTTTGGATAGTCATTACTAAGTCCTAACAAGTGAATAGCAAAGGGATAGGTGTCAATAATATACCTTCATTTGACAAGTCCTAAACTTTTGGTGATTTCTTTGACCCAATAAGGCAATGCTTAGAAATCATTTCATATCTTTTTGACAAAATCAAAAGGAGGACTGATGTATCCAATTGTAAGAGGAGAGCAATGTCTAAGGGAGGGGTAGTACCATCATCTTAGGTACCACTACTGCAAGATGATAAATGAAAATCCTTTTTTTTTGTATGCATGGAGGTCCTAAAGCATACTTTGGGTAAGATGCATTCATGGCATCTTTTGGTGAAAGGTTTCCCAAGCATGAGAAAAGATCCTGTGTTCCATCAGGCTATATTGTTTTGCATGATGGTGGGTACACTTGTGGTACTCATGGATGTAGATGAAGAGGGGTGTCCTCGATATGTCAAAGTGGTTGTGGAATAATGAATTTCAAGAGGTGTGTATAGCTATTTAGGATTTTTGGGAACTGGAGGAGCACCAAATGTAGGTGTCCAAGTGGTTTTTGGAGGTGGATGATTGGCATCAAGGGTACCCACAATTGTATTACTTTCAAATGGAAGAGTTAGACCGAAGTCTTGGGCAAGACTAGTTGCAAGACTAGGATTATATGTTTGATTTATCCCTAGTGATGGAGTTGTGAAGCTTTGTGTCAAGTTCATGCAACAAAGGATGGGGAAATTGGAGCTACATTTTCAAAGGCTTGATGTTCCATCATTTCTTCCCTAGTAAGTTCAAATGGATTATTCATGATGTCTTCGATCTCATATGGTCCTGAAGGAGATGATGGTTGTTGTGATGGGGTGATGTGACTTCTAGTATCAAAATATAAAGGTTTGGATCACTTGAGGTAAATGTAACTTTAGCTTTTTCCATGATTCTATTGTGTTGTGATCTCATTTTTACCATAAATTTTGTGTCACCTATGGGAGAGTTGTGTTGTGATTTATGATGTTTGAACTCTCTAGTTGACTCAAATCTAGGTAAAAGGGATGCTCTAATTCTTTTCAGAGGAATGATGATAATGGGGGATGAAAATATGGGTGATATGGGAAGTGATCTTTGAAAATTTTTTGGGACAACACTTTTGACTTGAGTTTGATGTTTGGATGTTAGGATAAAGGATGTTTATGAACTTGGAAATATTTAGGGTAGACTTGTGACCTTCAAGATAAATTAGTTCAAAGATGATAACTAACTTAACTAAGTGCATGGAAAAGGATACATTTCACATACAAAGTAGCTAAGTTAGAGGTTGGTTTGATAGATGTTTAAGTCAAAAGGTGTTGGTGTATTCAAAAAATTTGCAAAGTTTGGTGAAGTGGTAGATGAAATTTGATGGAGGGCTGGATGAGATGTTTGACCCAATGTTGACTTAGAATGAACCTTTTTCTTCCAAGACCAAGGTAATGAGAATGATGCTAGACCTCTAAAAAATTTAAATCCTAAAGACCCAATGCTTTAGAAAAGTTGTTGATCCTCAAAAAGATGAGGGTTCTAACCCATAAAGAAAGAATACATGTCTGGATATTTCCTTAGTGTGCATTCATAAAATTTTATCAACAACTTG